>QANZ01021518.1:29094-39747 GCA_003254925.1 Chamaecrista fasciculata | reverse complement strand
GAGGCAAGCTGATGACTAAACCCATGCAGGACTCTCTGGGTCAGTCCAGCAACTCGTAACCCCTTACGTAGTTGCACCATGACCCTCATTCTAGCATCGCATGCGTGCATCCCTATGCACTGAGGTCATGCTGATCTTAGTTCATTTTCGCTCCCACGAAAATAATCGATCAGGGACAGATTTAGATTAATTATCGTATAATTAATCATGGACGTAATCACAGTAAACATGCTAATAATGTGAAAACCATTAATTTATCTCTATAAATTAATCCATATGTTCATAACATATACAGAAAAGGATTGGCCCTAGGGCACAATTCCTATAAAAATGAGCTTAGAAGTCCATCTCTATGGAGCTTCTCTAGGCGTCTCATGTTTATATGACCTAGACGACAGTGCCAAAGGTATGTAGGATTAGATTTGCCAATCCTAATCCTTTTAGTATCAATGTTATAGATATCGTTATTATGTCTTTGTTCCAATTTTAAGATATAGTGGTTATCATGCAGATCTCCATAAGCATATAACACGTTATTCTTATAAATTGAACACTTTCCATTACCATTCACACAAATAAAACCTTCCTTATCCAAATAAGAAAAGGATATAATGTTTGAACTTAAACATGGAACATAATAACAATTGTTCAAAGACAGAATAAGCCCAGTGGGCAAAACAAGCTCGTATGTTCCTACAGCAACAGCAGCAACCCTTGCTCCATTGCCCACACGTAGGTCCACCTCGCCTCTGCTCAGCTTTCTACTTCTTCTCAACCCCTGCATATTAGTACATATGTGAGAACCACAAGCAGTATCCAATACCCAAGTGGTAGGAGTAGACAAGTGAACGCCTATAACAAAGATACCTGAAGTAGAAGCTTCACCCTTCTTCTTCTTCTTCAGATCTTCCATATACAGCTTGCAATTTCTCCTCCAGTGACCCGGCTTCTGGCAGAAGAAACAAACTGCATCATTAGAGGACTTTGCCTTCTTGGCAGGCGGTGGGTTAGGTTTTGCCGCAGGCTTGGTCCCAACCTCGGCATCCCCTTTCCTCTTTCCTTCGCCCTTCCCCTTTCCCTTGTTCTGAACTAACAAGACAGTGCTAGGTGCCTTCTTTATAGATGCCTCAGCAGTCTTCAGCATCCCATGCAGTTCAGACACTGATTTCTCCATGCCATTCATGTTGAAGTTCAAGACGAACTGGTCATAACTTCTCGGCAGCGAATGGAGGATCAAATCCGTCGCTAGCTCTGGCAGAATGGGAAATCCCAGCCTAGCAAGGTGATCTATGTACCCTTGCATCTTCAAGATGTGGGTACTCACAGATCCACCTTCCGCCATCTTGCAAGAGTAAAGAGCCTTTGCAGTCTCAAATCTCTCTTGCCTTGCCTGTACTTGGAACATTTCCCTGAGATGTGTTATTATCTCATATGCCCCTTTGTTCTCCAAGTTCTTTTGGATCTCGGGAACCATGGTAACGAGCATAAGACAGGCAACATCCACAGAGTCATTTTGATGCTTCTCATAAGCATCCTTTTGAGCTCTTGGAGCTTTTGCAGCAGGCTGTTCAGGGATGGGGTTCTCTAGGACGTAGAGCTTTCTCTCTTGGGTGAGAACAATTCTCACATTTCTGTACCAGTCGAGAAAGTTAGTCCCAGTTAGTTTGTCCTTCTCAAGGACAGATCGCAGTGATAGTGATGAAACGTTTGTTGCCATTTGATTCTACAATTGAGATATGTAAAGTTTAATTAGCAGGAAAATAAAATATATCCACCATTTTATAAAACCCAATAAAATTTATTATTAGTGGCTAAGACCCATATTTCACCAAAGTTTACCGTCGCGGAGGGCGATCATGCATCCTTTGGTTATTTAGGTAGGTAACTCCTTACCAATCACATCTCTATGTGACTCTTAGATCATTATGGGACTGTATCATCATATGATACGGCATGTTTATCCCATCTAATGCCTTGAGGTCCAAAACCGTTTTGATAACCCCATTAAGTCACACAATAAAACTTGTGAATGGCAAGGCCCAAACGACGAGGCCGAAGCCCAGCCCCATATCATCAAGGTCCCACTAAACACGTGTCGCGGAGGGCAATCACCGCATTTAATGAACCATGATTTCAATGGGCGTCGAACTGAAAAACCCCATTCACCCATGTCTCCTCAAGGTCAAGGTAGATACGTGTCGCGGAGGGCGATCACCGCTCTACGATGAACGAGATTTCAACAGGGTGTTTTATTGACGGCATTAAAACTTAAGATTTTCTAAAAGGGTTTGATTTTTAAAAAAAAAAAAGTTTCGTTTTATAGTTTAATTTTAAAACTCCTTTTAAAATTAAACGAGTCATGCCACATGTTTATTCCCCCATGTATCACATACATATAAACATGTGCACGGATCTTGCATCATATGCAAAATCCCACGCTCGTATCGTATACGTGGTTGTAGCGTTTAAAAGGGTAAATAGCATGTTAAAATCGCGTCCTAAACATACATCTAGCGCTTTGTATCACATACAAACTAAATGTAAAGCAGATATATACCGTGTTTAGATATGGCCCACCTATCCTAATAATTCTCCCAAGCCAATGAGAGAATTTTTCTAAAAGGAAAAAGCAAAATTACAAGAGAGTAAACCCCAGTTACATTGAGGTATAAATTGAAAAGTAAAATTACATCGGATAGAGGGAGACGACACGCAGGCCGTATACACCAAAAACCTACAGCCATATCCAACACCTCACAATTACATATATGAACAATTCATACAATTATGTCAAACACGGCATACCAAGGCACACATCAAAAACGATTTTTGCATTGTGTTTAATTTAGGGTTGTGCAATTTTAACATGCCTTTTTCTTGAAATTAGGCCCATTATCAATAATTATAAAATTCAGGAATCATATTCAAGAATTTTAATTATTGACCCAAAAATTTTAAAATTCATAATTTTATTAAATTTTCAGTCACCCACATAATATTATAATTAAAACACTTTTAATCATAATTATATAGGATTTTCGACTTTAGCCTAAAATTCAAGAAAAATTTTTCAAATCAATCAAATTGATTTCTTTATGTATCATATACATAAATTTTGCACCTTTTCTTGTAGAATCAATTTTAAGAAAAATATTCGGTGGATTTTTCGTAAAACCAAAACAAGATTGAAACAGGTAAACACGCCAAGAATACATCACATGTACACAAAATATGATTTTAAATCCAGGACTAGTGTGGCTCTGATACCACTGTTGCGGAATCCCGGGGCAAAACACGCAGCGGAAGCAAAAAGGTAAAATAAAAAAAAAAATTGCGATGCCCAAAGATTTCCAACCCTGAGATCCGCTAGTTGAATTTAAAACCAGATACGAAAAGTGTTATACCTCAAGCTTTCAATCGGATGGTTAAACTAGGCGAGTCTGAGAAGTCCGTTTGCAACGTCCTTCCTCCACCGGTGATCCACACGAACAGTTTCCCGAACACAAGGTGCTAGCCTTCTGTTTCTTTCTCCAAAGAAACCAGGGACTTGAATCTACAGTTGTTTGAATTCAAGAACTCCTTCTGTGAATTCAAGCTAGGTGGCGCAACAATGGAGGAGAACAACAAAACTCCTTTTGTTTTCTTCTCTCAAAAACCCTAGAATCCCACAACTCGAATTTCTCTCTAACTCCTTAGAAGAATTCGACTTCTCTCTCTAGGAAGGTGGGTGGCAAATTTTCTCTCTCTACAAGGATGAAAATGGACTTGCCAAAATGAATTAGGGTTTCTCACATGTATGTTGGGCTAGGCGACTTTAGGCTTTTATAATTACCAAAATTATGGTAATTTTATAAATATAAAATCATGATATTACAATAATATCATATTTTAAGACTTGAATATCTAATTAAAATATTACCATAATATTTTAATTCAAATTCAAACTGCTATCTTAGAGAATCAAATGGAAGATCAAATCTTCCAATGGGACCCAACTAAGATAGGCGCCTAACTCCCTTAATATTATTGGAATTTTAAAAATAAAAAATAACTCCTAAAATTAGGAAGTCATAACCAACTTATTTTATCCCAATGTTTTTGAATTAAAATATTACCATAATATCTTTAATTCAAATTTTGAACTTTGAATTTAAATTCTTTATTGAATTAAAATATTACCCCAATATCTTAATTCAAATCTTGAATTTCAAATTCAAATTCAAACTCATGATTTAAATTAATAAAACATTTCTATTAATTAAATCATCTACAAAGAGGCGCCACCCTCTATATAAATATTGGGAATTTTATAAATCAATAATCTCCTAACTTTTAGGAAACTTATTTGATTTATTATTCCTAATATTTTAATTGTAAATAATTAATCCCTATTAATCATTTAACAATTATTTAAACTGTAGAAAATTTAAGACAAGACCTAATGTCCCAGACATTTCCTCTGTGTCTTAAATTGTGCCACCGGAGTGACCCACGAATTAACCTTAATTCGTGTCCCTTTCAAATGTGTTCTAATCCTGCTCGTGTGTGACCCAGCAGGCCCCACGTGAAGTTGGCAGCAGGTCATCCCCATGACCTACAAGTCGTGAGCGGACTCTAGCAAGCCATCACGACTACCCAAAACACGTGAGAAATCGTTTTTACCAAAACCGATTTAACCTTAGTACCTCCTTGACACCGACCCTATTGTTCTACGATATCTTGGTAATGGATCAGGCACAGGAAAGTCATCCATGATCCAAACCTTTACTTTCTCGATCTCCTTTAGTAAGTCCCAATATACTGAGTCGCCACTCTTTCCTTGGACAGACTCATCGAGGGCGCCAATAAGATATCTCCCAATTTAATGGGGAACAAAATCCCTAATTTGGTCAATCCACATTCCTCAGCACGGCAATCAACCAAACCCTGCTACGGGCAACGTTAGACTAAGCCAAAGTCTGACAACTGCAACGCCGGAATAATGATGACCTCAGGTCTAAGGCGTCGTGACAGGCGTACAGGAGAGGCAAGCTGATGACTAAACCCATGCAGGACTCTCCGGGTCAGTCCAGCAACTCGTAACCCCTTACGTAATTGCACCATGACTCTCGTTCCAGCATCTAGTGCGTGCATCTCTATGCACCGAGGTCATGCTGATCTTAGTTCATTTTCGCTCCCACGAAAACAATCGATCAGGGACAGTTTTAGATTAATTATCTTATAATTAATCACGGATGTCATCACAGTAAACATGCTAATAATGTAAAAACCATTAATTGATCTCTATAAATTAATCCATATGTTCATAACATACATAAAATGGATTGGCCCTAGGGCACAATTTCCAACAGTTGGTTCTCAACTTCATTTTGAAATCTCTTGAACATTTCAAAAGATTTTGACTTGTGCTTCATTAGGTAGACGTAGCCATACCTACTGAGGTCGTCAGTAAAGGTAATGAAATAAGAGTAACCACCTCTAGCTTGTGTACTCACGGGTCCACATACATCACTATGTATGATTCCCAACAAGTCAGATGCCCTCTCACTGTGGCCAGTGAAGGGCGCCTTTGTCATTTTTCCAAGTAAACAAGATTCGCAAGCATCATATGATTCAAAATCAAATGATTTTAGAAGTCCATCTTTATGAAGCTTCTTTAGGCGTTTCTCGTTTATATGGCCTAAACGACAATGCAAAAGGTATGTAGGATTAGATTCGCTAATCTTAATCCTTTTCGTATCGATGTTATAGATTTTGTCATCGTGTTGTGTTGGGAATTCTAGGGCGCCTAAGGCAGCGGAAACGTGAAAAACTGTAATTAAAAAAAAAAACTTAAACGCCCAGGTCCAAGAATTCCCGAACGGATCCGCTAGTTGAATTTAAAACTTTTGGTTAAGTGGTATACCTCAGAGTTTCAATCGCTTTAGTTGAACGGGGCGAATTCAAGAAGTCCACTGGACGTGTCCTTCCTCCACCGGCTATCCACACGAACAGTTTGGAGATGCCTAGGTGCTAGCCTCCTTCACTTCTCAAGTGAATCTGGAACCTTTATCTACGGGTGTTCTTTTGGATTCAAGAACTCTTCTTGAATGTCCAAGAACTTGATGGCGCCTTGATCAAGAACTCTTCTTGATCTCACACAACCTTTCCACAATATTAACTCTTAATATTGCGCCACTTTCTCTCTCTAGGAAAGCTAGGTTGCGAATTTCCTTTCTCTCTCCTCACCAAGGCAAAATCGAATTTTGACTCTAAGAAGAATTAGGCTAAGTCGAATTTCCTATGTGCATGAGGCTCTCACCCTTTTGTGATTTCACTCTCAAGAATCCAATTCTCAAGTTTTGTGAATTCTCTCTCTAACCTAGATGGAAAATCGAAATTCTCTCTCTCTAGATCAAAGCTTATCAAATTCGCCTTATGGCTTGGTATTTATAGGGTTTGGGGATTTTGATAATTATAATTTTAGGAAACCCTTAAATTATATAATTATCAAATTATAATATTATGATATCCTAATATCATAATTTTATGACTTGGTTTCCTATTTAAAATATTACCTTAATATTAAAATAGGAAACAAAATGCAATCTTGGAGAATCAATTTTGGAAGATCAAATCTTCCCAAATCTCTCTCCAAGCCATGCGCCTATCTCCCCAATTATCTTGGTGGAATTTTAATAAATTAAAATAACTAACTAACTCTTAGATAGTTATAACTAATTTGTTATCTTCCAACAATATTGATTTAAAGAATTCCCAGAATATCTTTAAGTCAATCTCACCAAGTCTTAAACTCTAGATAATTGAATTAAAATATTACATTAATATTTAAATCCAATAGACCCAAAATTTCGACTTGCCCTATAATCCATGAATTAAAATATTTCTTTAATATTTATAATTCACCCATTTGAAATCTAGATCAAATCTCATTTGAATTTAAATTTCAAATTTCAAGCCAAGACTTTAATTAATAAAACATTTTTATTAATTAAATTCCCTTGTATGAGGCGCCAACCTCATCCTATCTAGGTCTAATATTAGTGAATTTAATAAATTGATAATTTCCTAACTCTTAGGAACATTATCCAATTTATAATTCCCCTAATATTATAAATAGGAATATAATTGCAAATAGCCTAATCCAATTATCTATTTAACAATTATCATATATATATATTTAAACTTGTCTCACAAATCTAAATATAATATATCTGTAGATAATCAATTCAAGACAATACTTTATGTCCAACAATAAGTTATGTCTTAAACGGTGTCACCAATGTGACCCACGAATTAGGGTTAATTCGTGTTCCAGCTTGGCATCTGGTTCCTGCTCATGTGTGACCCAGCAGGCCCCACGTGAAGTTGGTAGTAAATCATCTCATGAATTACAAGTCGAGAGCGGACTCTAGCAAGCCATCACGACTACCCAAAATACGTGAGTTATCGTTTCAACCCCTTTTTTAACGACTTAACCTTAGTACGATCATGTATAGATCCCTTTTTGTCCTACGATATTTCGGTAAGGATTAGGCATGGGATTGTCATCCAAAATCCAAACCTCAACTTTCTCGATCTCCTGAGTAAGTCCCAATTTCCAGTGTGGCCACACATTCCCTTGGACAGACTCGTCGAGGGGCCCAGTTAAATATCTCCCATCTCTATGAGGGACAAAATTCCATCTTGGTCAACCACATTCCTCAGCACGACAATCAACCAAACCCGTACTCAGCCCTTATGGCTACCCTGTTACGGATAACGTTAGACTAAGCCAAAGCTTGACAACTGTAATGCCGGAATAGTCAAGACCTCAGGTCTAAGGGCATCATGACAGATTGTACAGGAGAGACTAGCTAATGACTGAACCCATGCAGGACTCTCCGGGTCGGTCCAGCAACTTGTAACTCTTACATAATTGCACCATGACTCTCGTCCCAGCATCTAGTGCGTGCATCTCATGCACCGAGGTCATGCTGGTCTTAGTTCAATTCAAGCTCCCACTCGAATGAGCGACCAGGGACTGTTTAGATTAATTATCTCATAATTAATCATGGACTGTTATCATAGTAAACATGCTAATAATATGATAACCATTAATTTATCTCCATAAATTAATTGATATGTTCCCAACATATCTAAAGGATGATTGACCCTAGGGCACAATCTCCATCAAACTCCCACTTGCACTAGGTACAATCATTAATCAAACTGTTTCTAACTCTTAGAAACATCCATAATGTGCGTCTAATTCCCAATTGACGTTACATGTTTCTCATGTAATCCTGTGGTGGGGTTTAGCAAGAGGACTGGCAGAATCCTCGGCTGCTACTTTTCCATATCTTAGCATCACCATCTCTGGGTGATCTTGTCTGAGTACATCACTGTCGGAATGTCAGTGGGGAAACTCTTTCCCTGCTTTGGTGCCTTCCTGTTTCTACAGGATGACTATTAAGCGTACATCAGGCTTCAGCTTTTACAGTCTACGTCCCACGTGACTAACCCATTCTTGCAGAATCAGCGATCGTATTCCGCTTGGAACCATTCCAACTTACGATCTTCTACTATTCAGGGAATACATTTTCATTACTGCGCTTAATCTTGGTTGGTTCGAATAATGGGCTTCTTGTGTAACCGCCTTACACATTAATTCTTTCATATACCAAGAATTTTGTCTTTAGTGCTTCTCAAGTACTAAGGACTTTAATGATTAGCCTTCCAGTGGGCCTCAACAGGGTCACAGCTTTATCATTTACAGGGCAAATAGTATATTGAGTCTAGTACAGCATGATGGATCCTATTGCCAAAGCATATGGGATGCCACTCATGTGTCTTTGCTCATCACGTGTTTCAGGAAACATTGATTCTTGCAAAAGACTAATCCCTTTGATTCATTACCATGAATCCTTCTTGAAGTCTCTCATACTGAACTCTTCAGTATCTTATTCAAGAACGTACTTCTTGACTCAATTTTAAGAAGTTCCTTTGAGAACTATCTCATAGATCCCAGCTTCTTATCCTTCATTGAAAGTGATTATCATCTCTAAGATTCTCAATCTTAGGGATAGTGATGCAGCTTTCAACTAGCTACATGTGCTCGACACATAGCACCATGATTGCAATTGTGCTCCCACTAACCTTCTTGTAAACATAGGACCCATCTAGGTTTTGCATGAATCCAAACTCCTTTGGTGTTTTCACCACGCTCCTAGAGCAACACATCCCTGCTCTCAATGACCAAAGATCACATCTTTGAAATCGAGAACGTGTTCTATCAGAACTTCGTTGTCCATATGTTTTAGAGTAACTTCCACAACTCTTGCGGATCTTCTCTAGTTCTCGTCTGTGCCTCTGATTTGTTTTGTGGATCTTGAACTCTTCAAGATTCTCACTTACTCCCACTGTTTCTTTTGGAAACAACGAATTCCTTTCCAAAAGGTATTCTCCTCTGACTACAAACTCTTTGTGGTCAGTTGGGTAGTAAATTTGTTATCCCTTCTTAGGGTATCCAACAAACTCCTAGTGAGACATCAAGAGATTCCTTTCATCCCATATCTCATATGGTGTTCTCCAGACGAAATGGCTTAGTGTGAAGTCAACAGCTTCAAGAGCACACCCCTTGAGGCTGGTATAAGATCAATCATCTTAGATCAAACCTTATCTAATAGGGTTTAACATCTTCTCTTAAAACACCATCCACCATGGGCTCTTAAGGAAGAGTGAGTTGTGAGACTCTTTCACAGCTTCTAAGACTTTTAGCAAAGCTTTTGACTCAAATCCTAGTCCTTCGATCTAATCGAAAGTTCTAGATTTTATTGTCTAGTTAATTTTCTACTTCGTTTTGAAATCTCTATTTCAAAGAACTCTAACTTATGTTTTAAAGGATAGCCGTAGATCTAACCTTTGGAGCATACAGTGAGAGTTTGTTACTTTTAGCTTAAGTACTTATGGGTCTACATACATCAATCATGTATGATCTCCACTAAGTTTAGACTTTCCTATAAAGGAAAAATCCCTTGTTATCTTTCCATTTTAAACAAGACTTGCAAGCATCACATGATTCCAAATCATGAAGCTTCAAGGTGGTCCTTGTTTGTATGGCCTAAACAACAAATGCCAAAAGTTTGTATCGATGTTATATTGTTATTGTTCTAATTCAAATAGAATGAGTACCTTTGCAAATCTCATAAGCAAATAAACATTTATTCAAAATAGAAACCCTTCTTTCAATGTTTATACAAAAATCCACTTTATCCCATAAAGGGAAAAACAAGTTTAAACATTCAAAGAATAACAAAACTATCCCATAGAGGGCGTTCCAAGCTCGCTTGTCCCCTCAGTAGCAACGGCAGCAACCTTTGCTCCATTGTCCACATCTAGGTCCATCTCGCTTCCGTCCTTGCTTTCTACCGTCTCTGAAGACCCTGCACATCAAATGTGAGAATCACATGTGTATCCAATACTCAAGTGATTTAAGTAGAAAGATAGAACACTTTATAACATAGATACCTGAAGTAGAGGCTTTAACGCACTTCTGCTTCTTTTGATCCTCCCAGTAGTACCTGCACTTTCTCATCGCGTGTCCTGACACTTGACAGAAAGAACAGAATACTTCCTCTGAGGGTTTTGCCTTCTTGGTAGGAGATTCAGGGT
>QANZ01021518.1:7967-25471 GCA_003254925.1 Chamaecrista fasciculata | reverse complement strand
AGCATCTAGTGCGTGCATCTCATGCACCGAGGTCATGCTGGTCTTGGTTCAATTCAAGCTCCCACTCGAATGAGCGACCAGGGACTGTTTAGATTAATTATCTCATAATTAATCATGGACTGTTATCATAGTAAACATGCTAATAATATGATAACCATTAATTTATCACCATAAATTAATTGATATGTTCTCAACATATCTAAAGGATGATTGACCCTAGGGCACAATCTCCATCATGTTGTCGTTCCAATTTCAAGACGTAATGTTTATCTTGCAAATCACATAAGCAAATAAACATCATCTTTATGAATTGAACACCATTCTTTACCGTTTACATATATAAAATCTTTCTTATCCAAATAAGAAAGAGAAATAATATTTAAACTTAAAGAAGGTACATGATAACAATAAAATAAGCCCAGAGGGCAAAACAAGCTCGCATGTTGCCACAGCAACAGCAGCAACCCTTGCTCTATTGCCCACTCGTAGGTCCATCTCGCTTCTGTCCAGCTTTCTACTATCTCTAAGACCCTTCACATCAAATGTGAAAACCACATGCTGTATCTAATACCCCAGCGGTTAAAGTAGACAAGTGAACTTCTATAACGAAGATACCAGAAGGAGAGATCTCATCTCTCTTCTTATTCTTTTGATCTTCCAAATACAATTTGCAATTTCTTAAAAGGCAAATCACATCCTTTGAAGGCCTTGCCTTCTTGGTAGGTAGTGGGTTAGGCTCAGCCGCCGGCTAGGTCCCACCAACCTCGGCGTCTCCTTTCCTCTTTCCTTTTCCCTTCCCTTTCCCCTGGTTCTGGAACATTTCCTTGAGATGTGTGACCATCTCAACAGCCAACAATATTCCCGTGTTTAACTCTTTGAACCATCGTGGCTAGCATCAGGCAAGCAACGTCCACAGAGTCATTGAAGTGCTTGTCCTAAGCAGTTCTTTGAGCTCTTGGAACGTCCTTGGCATGCTCTTCAGGGGAGGGATTTCTAGGACACAAAGTTTCCTTCGTTGGGTGAGAACAATTCTCAAATTATAAAACCATTCAAGGAAGTCTATAGCTTCCTTCGTTGGGTGAGAACATTTCTCAAATTACGATACCAATTAAGGAATTTTGTCCCAGACAATTTATCCTTCTCAAGGATAGGTCGCAGTGATAACGTTGAACTATTGTTTGCCATTCATTCTACAACTAAGATATGAAAAGTTTAATTAGCAGGAAAAATAAATATCCACCACTTTATAAAACCCAGTAAAATTTATTATTAGTGACTAAGACCCATATTTCACCAAAGTTTACCGTCGCTGAGGGCGATCATGCACCCTTTGGTTATTTAGGTAGGTAACTCCTTACCAATCACATCTCTATGTGACTCTTAGATCTTTATGGGACTGTATCATCATATTATACTTATTATGGCATGTTTATCCCATCTAATGCTTTGAGGTCCAAAACCGTTTTGATAACCCCATTAAGTCACACAATAAAACTTGTGAATGGCTAGGCTCAAAACAACGAGGCCGAGACCCAATCCCATATCATCAAGGCCCAACTAAACACGTGTCGCTGAGGGCGATCACCGCATTTAAAGAACTAGGATTTCAATAGGCGTCGCGTTGAAACTCCCATTCACCCGTGTCTCCTGAAGGTCAAGGTAGATACGTGTCGCTGAGGGCGATCACCGCTCTACGATGAACAAGATTTCAACAGGGTGTTTTATTGATGGCATTAAAACTTAAGATTTTCTAAAAGGGTTTGATTTTTAAAATGTTCCGTTTTATAGTTTAATTTTAAAACTTCTTTTAAAATTAAGCGAGTCATGCCACATGGTTATTTCCCCATGAATCACATACATATAAACATGTGCACAGATCTTGCATCCTATGCAAAATCCCACGCTCGTATCGTATACGTGGTTGTAGTGTAAAATTTAAAATAGCATGTTAAAATTTCGCACCCTAAACATACATCTAGCGCCTTGCATCACATACAAACTAAATGTATAAAACATATACCGTGTTTAGATATGACCCATCTACCCTATAATTCTCTCAAGCCGATGAGAGAAATTTTCTAAAAAAGAAAAAAAAAATTACAAAGGATAAACCCCAGTTACATTGAGGTATAAACTGAAAGTAAAATTACAATAGAGTAGGGAGACGACACGCAGGCCGTATTTACCAAAAACCCTAGAGCCATATCCAACACCACACAATACACATGTGAAAAATTCATATAATTATGTCAAACACGGCATACAACAACACATATCAAAAACCCTTTTTAAAATGTGTTCAATTTAGGGTTTGTGCAATTTTAACATGCCTTTCTTGAAATTAGGGTTTGTGCAATTTTAACATGCCTTTCTTGAAATTAGGCCTATTATCACATTCAAGAATTTAAATTATTGACCCAAAAATTTTAAAATTCATAATTTTAATAAATTTTTAGCCATCTCTATAATATTATAATTAAAACACTTTTAATTATAATTATACAGGGATTTTCGATTTTGGCCTTAAAGTTCAAGAAAAATTTTCAAATCAATCCCATTGATTTCTTTGTGTATCATATACATAAATTTGCACCTTATATTGTAGATCGAGTTTTTTAAGAAAAATGTTCGGTGGATTTTTCGTAAAACCAAACATGTGATCGAAAGCGGTAAACACACATATCATACATCATATGTACACAAAAACAGTTTTAAATCCAGGACTAGCGTGGCTCTGATACAACTGTAGGGAAATCAGGGCGCAAGAACGCAGCGGAAGCTAAATGTAAAATTTAAAAATTTAAAGCGCCAAGCCCAAGATTTCCGAAAGGATCCGCTAGTTGAATTTAAAACATGTTAAGATAGTGGTATACCTCACGAGTTCCAATCGGTTTGGTTGTACGGGGTGTGTCCTAGAAGTCCACTTGTAGTGTCCTTCCTCCATCGGTGATCCACACGAACAGTTTGTCGGGCACCAAGGTGCTAGCCTTCTGTTCTTTTCTCCAAAAGAACCAGGGACCAAATCTACAGAGCTTGAATTCAAGAACTCCTTCTTGAATCAAGAACACAAGGTGGCGCAAGCAGGAAGAAACCACAAGAACCCTTTCTTGTTTTTCTTCTCTCAAAACCCTAGCTATGGACAACTCAAATTTTTCTCTCACTCTTGGAAAAATCGAGTTTCTCTCTCTAGCTATGGAGGTTGGCGATTTTTCTCTCTCTCTACAAGGAGGAAGACAAAATCACAAATGTGCTAGGTCTGGGCCAAGTCGACTTGCTTAGGCCTTATAATTAAAATTTTGGGGATTTTAATAATCATAAAATCATGAGATTACAATAATATCATAATTTTAGGACTTGAATTTCTAATTAAAATATTACTTTAATATTTCAATTCAAATCCAAAATGCAATCTTTGAGAATCAAATGAGAGATCAAATCTCCCCTTGGGACCCACAAAGAAGGCGCCATCCTCCCCCTTTTATCATTGGAATTTTATAAATTAAAAACATTCCTAACTATTAGGAGATGATAATCTTCCAAAGATTTTGAGTTAAGATATTACCCTAATATCTCTGATTCAAATCTTTTGATATCTAGATCAAATCTTTTGAATTCAAACTCATGACTTTAATTAATAGACCAATTTTATTAATCTAAAATCATATAATGAGGCGCCACCCTCAAAACAATATTGGAGAATTTTATAAATCAATTATCTCCTAACTTTTAGGAACCTTATCTGATTTATTATTCCCTAATATTATAATTGTAAATAGATTAATCCCTATTAACTATTTAACAATTATTATATTTAAACTTGTCCCACAAATTTAAATACATCACAACTGTAGATTATTTAAGACAAGACTTAATGTCCTAGACATTTTGCTATGTCTTAAATTGTGTCACCGGAGTGACTCACGAATTAACCCTAATTCGTGTCCCTTTAAGCGGTGTCCAGATCCTGCTCATGTGTGACCCAGCAGGCCTCACGTGAAGTTGGCAGCAAGCCATCTCTATGACTTACAAGTCGTGAGCGGACTCTAGCAAGCCATCACGACTACCCAAAACATGTGACCTATCGTTTTTACCAAAACCGACTTAACCTTAGTACCTCCTTGTCATAGACCCTATTGTCCTACGATATCTTGGTCATGGATTAGGCACAGGAAAGTCATCCATAATCCAAACCACAACTTTCTCGATCTTCTTGAGTAAGTCCCAATATACTGAGTGGCCACTCTTTTCCTTGGACAGACTCATCGAGGGCGCCAGTTAGATATCTCCCATTTAATGAGGGACAAAATTCCATTTTGGCCAATCCACATTCCTCAGCACGGCAATCAACCAAACCCGCACCTAGCCCTTACGGCTACCCTGCTACGGGCAACGTTAGACTAGGCTAAAGTCTGACAACTGCAACGCCGGAATAATGATGACCTCAGGTCTAAGGCGTCGTGACAAGCGTACAGGAGAGGCAAGCTGATGACTAAACCCATGCAGGACTCTCCGGGTCAGTCCAGCAACTTGTAACCCTTTACATAATTGCACCATGACTCTCGTTCAAGCATCTAGTGCATGCATCTCTATGCACTGAGGTCATGCTGGTCTTAGTTCAATTTCGCTCCCACGAAAATAATCGACCAGGGACAGATTTAGATTAACTATCACATAATTAATCAAGGACGCTATCATAGTAAACATGCTAATAATATGATAACAACATTAATTTATCTCCATAAATTAATCAATATGTTCAAAACATATTCATAAAATGATTGGCCCTAGGGCACAATCTCCAACACACACAGGGGTGGCCCTGCGATTCACCTCCGATGCTTAAGTTAGTAAAGGGTTGAGCACAATAATCTCAATAGACTAGTCAGAGTGCGTACCTTTTCCAAGTGTGAAGGGTTAACCTTTTATACTGGTTGAGGGCAATCTGGCGTGATCCTGCCATAAATGCCTGGATGCTTGATTGTGATCTTGGCTGATTTGATTGTGATCCTTGACTTCCATGTAATTTCCTTTTTTGCGAAAGGTGTCTTAATGGCCAAGGCGTTATTGAGGAAAGGATCTCAGAGTGGATCCTGATTGATCCTTGATTGATCCTTGACTGACTCGGGGAATGTTTCCGTATTCGTTGATGTGTGGATGCCCACGCTCTACTCGATTGTGGGCGCCCACACCTGATGATGAGGTATTGGGGCGTTCATGCCCATACGATCCTACTGGTTGGCTTGGATCCTGCTGGATCAAGGGCATGCTCTGCCTTTTAGGCCTCTCAATTATTGGGCCTATTATCAGTATTGTATTTTAGTTTTGGTTGCTTTACACCTAAATTGTTGAATGAATGATTCATGATTAATTAATGACACTAATATAAGTGACACATGACATGACATGACAAAAACATGATATTGTGTCAAACAATTAAGAGTAAACTGACAATTTGGTCCCTAAAAGATCACCAAGCTGACAACTCGGTTCCTAAAAGATTGAAATGTATAATTTAGTCCCTGAGAAGTTAAAATGGTATACTTTTTAGTCCTTGAAAGATCAAAATGATATACTAATTAGTAAGCCATTTTAATCTTCCAAGGACTAAATTGTACATTTCAATCTTTTAAAGACCGAGTTGACTACTCGGTGATCTTTCAAAAACAAATTATTAGTTTACTCAGAAATTAATGTTTGATTATTAAGAGTGTGAAATAAAATATATCTATATTCCCCAGGTACGGATGTTGGGGAATTTGTTATAGAGTAAAATAACTTTCCGGTCCCTGATTTATGCACTCGCTGACAGATAGGTCCCTGAATTTTACTCATTGTACTTGCCGGTCCCCGAATTTTGCAAACGCTGCACTAATTGGTCCCTCCGTCATATTGGCGTTACAAAAATGCTGACGTGGCCATAACGGACGCTGATGTGTCCCGTTATGCGCTGACGTGTCCCGTTATGGCCACGTCAGCACCCGTTATGTTTTTCTTAAAAAAAAAAAGAGATGCCACGTCATAAAATAGCGACACATCAGCATTTCCTCATTGTACTTATAGGTCCCTGACCCATTTTTATTCCATTATTCTCAATTCCCCCTCTTTTTCATTATTTTTATTCATTTTAGTCCCAAATCCTCAAAATAAAATTATAAAGTGTCCCAAAACTTTTCCAAACATTCCAATTTAGTCCTTAAAAATATTTAAAACCTTAAACTCTAAAACCCCAAACCCTAAAACCCCAAAATCTAAAACTTCAAACCCTAAACTCTAAAAAAAAGTCTGAGTTGAACAATTAGGCCCTTGACCCATCTTTATTTATATTATTCTCAATTCCCCCTCTTTTTTCTCATCTTCATTCATTTTAGTCCCAAATTTTCAAAATAAAATTGTAAAGTGTCCCAAAACTCTTCAAAACATTTCAATTTAGTCCTTAAAAAATATTAAAACCCTAAACCTTAAACTCAACTCTAAAACTTTTTTTAATCTTCATCTTTAAATTGTAAGGTTTAGGGTTTTAATATTTTTCTTTCATTGTTTTTCTTTACTTCCGTTCTTCCTCTGCTTCTTTTTCGTATGATCGTGGCGGCGACGAAGCCAATGAACAAAGATTTGATTTGGTTTTGTGGAACTGTAAT
This sequence comes from Chamaecrista fasciculata, assembly GCA_003254925.1. Taxonomy (NCBI): domain Eukaryota; kingdom Viridiplantae; phylum Streptophyta; class Magnoliopsida; order Fabales; family Fabaceae; genus Chamaecrista; species Chamaecrista fasciculata. The sequence continues at coordinate 18,833 of QANZ01021518.1, read as the reverse complement.
TTAGGGTAGCGGTATTAGAGACTAGAACGATCTGTGTCAATTTTATTTTGGGTGATGTTTTTGAGATCTTAGGTTTTTCGGAAATTAGGTTTTCTGACATAATCTCCTTTTGGTTGCAGGGGCTTAGTTTAAGTAAGCGGTATGTACAACGGAATAGGGTTGAAGACCCCTAGGGGATCTGGAACGAATGGATACATCCAGAGTAACAAGTTCTTTGTGAAGCCTAAGACTATTAAGGTTGCTGAAAACACCCGGGGTTTTGAAGCAGATCAGGGTACTGCAGGTGTTACTAGGAAGCCTAACAAAGAGATCCTTGAACATGACCGCAAGCGTCAGATTCAGCTCAAGCTGGTCATCCTCGAAGATAAACTCATTGATCAAGGTTACACTGATGCTGAAATTGCTGAGAAACTTGAAGAGGCTCGGAAGAAATTGGAAGCTGAGGCGAAATTGCTGAGAAACTCAACTCTAAAACTTTTTTTAATCTTCATCTTTAAATTGTAAGGTTTAGGGTTTTAATATTTTTTATGGACTAAATTGAAATGTTTGGAAGAGTTTTGGGACACTTTACAATTTTATTTTGAAAATTTGGGACTAAAATGAATGAAGATGAGAAAAAAGAGGAGGAATTGAGAATAATATAAATAATGATGGGTCAAGGGCCTAATTGTTCAACTCAGACTTTTTTTTAGAGTTTAGGGTTTGAAGTTTTAGATTTTGGGGTTTTAGGGTTTGGGGTTTTAGAGTTTAGGGTTTTAAATATTTTTAAGGACTAAATTGGAATGTTTGGAAAAGTTTTGGGACACTTTATAATTTTATTTTGAGTATTTGGGACTAAAATGATGAAAAAGAGGGGGAATTGAGAATAATGGAATAAAAATGGGTCAGGGACCTATAAGTACAATGAGGAAATGCTGATGTGTCGCTATTTTATGACGTGGCAGCTATTTTTTTTTTAAAAAAAAAAACATAACGGGTGCTGACGTGGCCATAACGGGACACGTCAGCGCATAACGGGACACATCAGCGTCCGTTATGGCCACGTCAGCATTTTTGTAACGCCAATATGACGGAGGGACCAATTAGTGCAGCGTTTGCAAAATTCGGGGACCGGCTAGTGCAATGGGTAAAATTCAGGGACCTATCTGTCAGCGAGTGCATAAATCAGGGACCGGAAAGTTATTTTACTCATTTGTTATACCTATGGTACATGGTTTGCTATGGAGGGATTAACAGCGTGTGGGAGGAACTATCAAAACTGTTCTGCTTTGCGCAAAGCTTTTCGGTTTTTGTTGTCAAAGCAACTTCCAAATGGTGGGTGGGAAGAGAGTTACCTATCAAGTCAAGATAAGGTAAATTACATTTGGTCAAAGTGTAAATTTGGTCCTATATCTTTTGCTCAATTTTCAATTTGGTCCTCTATCTTTTTTTATAACATTTTTTGTCTCCTTATCTTTGCAAAAGGTCCCAATTTGATCCCACATCATTTTTGGTCCCATATCTTTTGGTTAAGTTGGATTCCTTAACATTGAGTGTTTGACATTTGTTTGCGTCAATAGGTTAGTTAGACTTGTGTGTGAACATTATTTTTCTTTCTTTCTTTTCCTTTATGGTTGTTTGTGTTTACATGCTTGTTTTCTTTTAAGTTTGTTGAAGTTCTTAAACTTTGACAGTATTTACTACTAAAAGAAAGCAAAGAAACAGAAGATTTAGATACTTTGAATTATGTATAATGTTCCCAGGTTTGCGTCATTCACTTTTCCTATATTCCTGGTATGTTTTCTTTCATGTTTCTTTCTTTGTTTTCTACAAATAATGTTAATTTTATAATTACTGATAATTCTATAATTTTATTATTTGTTAATGTATATATATTTATAAATGGTCAATATTTGCATTATATTTTGAATTATTTTAAAATACATTTTATTTTGGTGCATGCTGTTGTGCTTGAAACAGATTTTTGTGTTGCTCTTTTGTCTCACATTGATGTCATTTATTGATTTTCTTTGTCTGTTGTTTACAATACTTGTGATATTTTACTAATTTTTTTTAAATGTTGTTCATAATATAGGACAACAATTTTTTTTTAAAAAAAAAATATTGTCAAAATAAAATTTATAAATTAACAATTACGTGAAAGAAAAATTAAAAATGAAATAATGAGAAAACATAAAACACTTTGAAAAATTGTCGTTTTGTCGTTATAATGAGCTTCTTACCATCATTTTTCTGTGGTTTTAAGTTGCTTTTGCCAATGGCTTCAACTTTGTTGTTTGTCGTTTGTAGTAATTTCATTGGTGTTTCAGATATAAATTGAATTACTTTTATCATTGTGTTGGTGATGTTTGAATGTAATTATTTATCTATTTATTTAGCAATCAGATAAGTTATTTTTATTCATTTCTTAATTTTTATATCTATTTATATATTCAGCGACATTGTATGTTTTATTTATTCGAGTGTATAATTATGTTAGTATATATGACTATTTTTTTGAGATTGCTTGTTCGTCAAAGAGAACTCACTCAGTTCCTCAGAGCTCTAACTCACCCATGGACCACCGTAGGTTGTCGGAGATACCCCATCAACCATCTCACATGACTATTTTGCACTTGTACAGGTGAGTTTTCACCTCTCTTTATTTGTGGATTAGTTTTAGATTCTTTTGCGCGTTGTTTTATAGCTTTTTTTCGTCATTTTTTATTAATAATGATTTCTACTTTTTTGCTGAACACTCCATTGTTTTTTGGCTGTATTTACTTTACTGATTTATTTTATTCAAACTCTCCAAACAATGGTTGAGATTTGAATTCAATTGCTTTTGACATTGTGTGTTATTGGTGTTTGAATAAATTTATTGATTATGCACATTGTTTGCAGATTAGTTTTGGATGATTCTGCACATTTTTTTCCTTCGTCTTTCATTGTGATTAATGATTGCTTCTTTTTCGTTGAAATTAGTTTGTCATTTTGCCGTTATCTTAAGTTTCTATGCATTATTTTACTATTTTGTTAGATTACGTTTGTTGTTATCTCAAGCTTCTAAGCATTAGTTTACTGTGTTGGTGATGTTTTCCTGTAATTGTTTATCTATTTATTTTACAATTTGATACGTTATTTTTATGTTTATTTATTAAATATATTAAATGATCTATTTATTCATTTATTAATTTTTATATCTATTTATATATTTTGCGAAAATGTATGTTTTACTTATTCATGTGTATGATTATGTTAGTATATAAGACATTTTTTTTAGATTGCTTGCTCGTCAAAGACAACCCACTCAATTCCCTAGTGCTCCAACACGTCGAAAGACCACCATTGGTTGCCGGAGATACCCCATCGACCATCTCGCATGACTATTTTGCACTTGTACAGAAGAGTTTTCACCTATCTTTCATGGTGGACTAGTTTTGGATACTTTTGCACGTTATTTTATAGCTTTTCTTTCTTCCTTTGTTAGTATTAATGCTTTCAACTTTTTTACTGAAATTTAATTGATGTTGTGCCTTTGTCTCATCATGATTTTACTGCTTTTGCTTTAAGTTTCCAACTCCGTTGTTTGTTGGTTGTATTTACTTTTCTGATTTATTTTATTCGAACTCTCCAAGCAAGGGTTGATAATTGAATTGAATATCTTTTGGCATTGTGTGCTTGTGGTGTTTGAATGAATTTATTGATTATGCACATTGTTTGTAGAGTAGTTTTGGATGATTCTGCACATTGTTTTATAGTTTTCCTTTGTCCTTCATTATGATTAATGATTGCTTGAATTTCGATGAAATTAATTTGTCGTTTTGTAGTTATCTTGAGCTTCTAAGCATTATTTTACTGTGTTTTTAGATTGTTTTTGCCCTTGGCATTCAATTTTGTTGTTTGTCGGTTGTTGTTACTTTTGTAATGTAAACACATAAATTGAATTAGTTTTGTCACTATGTTGGTGATGTTTGAATGTAACTATTTATCTATTTATTTAACAATTTGATTAGTTTTTTTTAATGTTTATTTATTAAATATATTGAATGATTTTTTTATCCATTGCTTAATTTCTATGTCTTTATATATTTGGTGACAATGTATGTTTTATTTATTCGCATGTATGATTATTGTTGGTATATATACAATTTTTTTTAGACTGCTTGTTCGTCAAAGAGAACCTTCTCAGTTCCTCAGAGCTCGACCATGTCGATGGACCATCGTAGGTTGCTGGAGATACTCCATCAACCGTCTTACATGACTTTTTTGCACTAGTACAACTGAGTTTTCACCTCTCTTTCTTTATGTTGTTTTGAGCTTTTAAGCATTATTTTACTCTCTTTTAATTGCTTTTGCTCTAGGCTTCCAACCCCAATGTTTGTTGGTTGTATTTAGTTTACTGATTAGTTTTATTCGAACTCCCCAAACAAGGGCTGAGACTTGAGTTGAATTGCTTTTGGCATTGTATGTTGGTCGTGTTTGAATGAATTTATTGATTCTTCACATTTTTTATACATTAGTTTTGGATGATTCTCCACATTGTTTTATAATTTTTCCTTCGTTCTTTTTTATGATAAATTAATGATTGCTTTTTTTTTTGTTGAAATTAATTTTTCGTTTTGTTGTTATCTTGAACTTCTTCTAAATATTATTTTACTGTGTTTTTATACTGTTATTGCTATTGGCTTTTAACTTTGTTGTTTGTCGTTTCTTGTTACTTTTCTGATGTTTCACAAAAATTCAATTACTTCTGTCATTGTGTTGGTGATATTTGAATATAATTATTTATCTATTTATGTAACAATTTGATATGTTATTTTAATGTTTATTTATTTAATATATTGAATGATTTATTTATCCATTTCTTAATTTTTATAACTATTAGCGACATTGTATGTTTTATTTATTTGTGCGTATGATTATGTTTGTATATATGACTATTTTTTTGAGATTGCTTGTGTTGGGAATTCTAGGCGCCTAACGCAGCGGAAGCAAATATAAAATTAAAATAAAAACACGCCAGGTCCAAAAATTACCGAACGGATCCGCTAGTAGAATTTAAAACTTTTAAGATAGTGGTATACCTCATGAGTTTCAATCGATTGGTAGAACAAGGCGTGTTCTAGGAGTCCACTCGCAGCGTCCTCCCTCTGCCGGTAATCCACACGAACAGTTTCTTCGGGCACCAAGGTGCTAGCCTTCAGTTCTTTTCTCCAAAAGAACCAGGGACCAATCTACAGTGTATTTGAACTCAAGAACTCCTTCTTGATTCAAACTCCAAAAGTGGCGCAATGGAGAATTCCCACAAGAACTCCTCCTTGTCTTTCCTTCTCTCACAAACCCTAATTTTTGGCAACCACAAATCGAATTGCCTAACTCCTTAGGCCAAGTCGATTTTACCCTCTCAACTCTTGAGAACCAAAAATTTCCTCACTTGGAGGCTAGGGTTTTGAAGGAGGCGATTTTTCTATCTCTCTCAACAAAGGAGGATGAAAATTGCACAAATGAATTCTCTCTCACATGCATGACCTAGGCGCCTAGCCCTAGGCTATATATATAATTATTTTTAGAGCATTATTATAATTCTAAATCATAATAATAATATGGATTCATGACTTGAATTTCAAATTATAATATTACCATAATATTAAATTTAAATTCAAATCGTAATCTTAGAGAATCAAATGAGATATCAAATCTCCCATGGGACCCACCTAAGAAGGCGCGATATGCCTCTAAAAATACTTTGGAATTTTATAAATCAAAAACCTTCCTAACTCTTAGGAAGTCATGATTCTCCAAAGATCCTAATTTGAGATCTCATCAAATCTTTTGAATTCAACTCTTTTGATATCTCCATCAAATCTTTTGAATTCAAATTATTATTTAAATTAATAAAACAATTTTATTAACCTAAATATACCATAAGAGGCGCCACCCTCATGCCAATATTAGGAATTTTATAATTCAATAATTTCTTAACTCTTAGGAACCTTATCTGAATTATTTTTCCTTAATATTTTAATTGTAAATAATTAATCCACATTAATTATTTAATAATTATTATATTTAAATTTGTCTCACAAATTTAAATACTTCACAACTGTAGATCAATTAAGACAAGACCTAATGTCCCAGACATTTCCTCTGTGTCTTAAATCGTGCCACCGGAGTGACCCACAAATTAACCCTAATTCGTGTCCCTTTTAAACGGTGTCCTGTTCCTGCTCGTGTGTGACCCAGCAGGCCCCACGTGAAGTTGGCAGTAGGTCATCCCCATCACACGATATCTTGGTCATGGATTAGGCACAGGAAAGTCATCCATAATCCAAACCTCAACTTTCTCGATTCCCTGAGTAAGTCCCAAATCCCAGCGTGGCCACGCATTTTCCTGGACAGACTCATCGAGGGCGCTAGTTAGATATCTCTCAATTAATGAGGGACAAAATCCCATCTTGGCCAATCCACATTCCTCAGCACGGCAATCAACCAGACCCGTACTTATCCCTTATGGCTACCCTGTTACGGGCAACGTTAGACTAAGCCAAAGTCTGACAACTGCAACGCCGGAATAATGATGACCTCAGGTCTAAGGCGTCGTGACAGGTGTACAGGAGAGGCAAGCTGATGACTAAACCCATGCAGGACTCTCCGGGTCATGTGCAGCAACTCGTAACCCCTTACGTAATTGCACCATGACTCTCGTACCAGCATCTAGTGCATGCATCTCTATGCACCGAGGTCATGCTGGTCTTAGTTCATTTCAAGTTCCCACTTGAATGAGCGACCAGGGACAGTTTAGATTAATTATCTCATAATTAATCACGGACTGTTATCATAGTAAACATGCTAATAATATGATAACCATTAATTTATCTCCATAAATTAATTGATATGTTCACAACATATCTATGAAATGATTGGCCCTAGGGCATAATCTCCAACAGACTCCCACTTGCACTAGGTACAATCATTAATCAAACTGTTCCTACTCTTGGAATATCCATTAATGTGTGTCTAATCTCCATCTGACACTACATGATGCCCATGTAAGACCTGTGCTAGGGATCTCGTATGACATTAATGTTCCTAACATTGTCATAAGAGGATTGACAACATCATCCTCGTCTGCTACTTTAACATATCTTGATATCACCATCTCCAGGTGATCATGCCTGAGTGTATATATGTGCATACATATATCACTGTCGGAACATCAGTGGCGATCCAATCCCATTTGGTGTCTTCCTGTCTCCACAGGGCGACCACCAATCACTCCTCAGACACAAGTTTTACGGTCTGCGTCTCCACGCGACCAACCCTCTGTTGTAGAATCAGCAATCGTGCTCTCTGCTTGGAAACTCTTTCCAACTCACGATGCTACCGTTCAGGAGAAACACGTATCCATACTGCGATTCATCTTGGTAGGTTTTGGAAAACGGCTATCTGTGTAACTCTTACACATTTATTCTACAATAATCCAAGATTTCATCCTCAGTTCTTCCTAAGTACTCAAGGATGCTTATGACAGCGGTCCAATGATACTCATCAGGGTCTCGTTGGAATCGGCTTGTCACGTTCAGGGCAAACGACACATCGGGTCGAGTACATAGCATGATGGATCCTAATGCCAAAGCATAAGGGATGCCAATCATGCGCCCTTGCTCAACAAGTGTCTTGGGACACTGTTTCTTGCTCAGGGTCAATCCTTGATTCATCGGTATGAATCCCCTTGGAGTCTTGCATACTGAACCCCTTCAGTACCTCATCCAAGTCTGTACTCTGACTCAATCCAAGAAGCCTACAAGATCTATCTCCATAGATCTTAATGCCTAGAATATAGGCAGCTTCTTCCTTCATTGAAAAAGATTTTCACAACCAAGATTCACAATCTTCTACGGTTGGAACATTATTTCCAATGCGCAATATGTCATTGACATATAGCACCAAGAACACAATTGTGCTCCCACTAACCTTCTTGTAAACACAAGGCTCGTCAACGTTTTGTAAGGAACCAAACTCTTTGACTACTTTATCAAAACGATGATTCCAACTCCGTGATGCTCGCTTCAATCCATAAATGGATTTCCAAAGCTTGCACACCTTTACTGGTTCCTCTGGACATTCAAACCCCTCAGGTTGTGTCGCACACATCCTTGGGCAGCCTTCCTCTAAGGAAAGCTGTTTTGACATCCAATTGCCATATCTCATAGGCAAGCAGGATCCTAATGGTCTTGGCCATTGCAATAGGGGAAAAGGAAAACCCTTTGCAACTGTCCTAGCCTTGAAGACATTGACGTTGCCATCTCAGCCTTCATGGCTTCAACCCATTTCTCGGAGTTGGGATCTACAATGGCCTCTTGATAGGAAGTGAGCTCACCATGCTCCATGAGCAACACATCCCTGTTTTCAGTCACGAGAAATCCCCATTTCTCTGGCTGGAAACGTGTCCTATCAGACCTTCGTGGTCCTTGTGTCATTGGAGGAGCTTCCACAACACCTTGTGGTTCTTCTCCAGTTTCCGTCTGTGCCTCTGAAGTGCTTTGTGAATCTTGAACTCCTTCAAGATCTACCTTACTCCCACTGTTTCTTTTGGAAACAAGATCCTTCTCTAAGAAGATCAACTTCTGACTACAAACTCTTTGTTGTCAGATGGGCAGTAAACATAGTATCCCCTCGTTTCCTTGGGTTACCCTACAAGCACCTTTTGGGAGATAGTTTATCGTTTGCTTAACGTAAACTTCACATCCCCAAATTTTGTGATAAGACACTATGGGACTCCTCCCATCCATATCTCATATGGTGTCTTCTCAACTGCCTTAGACGGAACACGGTTAAGTGTGAACACGGCAGCTTCTAAAGCATATCCTCAAAAGGATGGCAGAAGATCAGTTTGACTCATCATAGATCGAACCATATCATATAGGGTTCGATTCCTCCTCTCGGAAACACCATCCCCATGGGGTTTCAGAAGGGGCAAGTCGTGAGACTATCTCACAGCTTCTAAGATGATCAACAAATTCTTGACTCAAATACTCGTCTTCTTCGATCGGATCGAAGGACTTTGATTTTCTTGTCAAGTTAGTTCTCTACTTCACTTTGAAATCTCTATTTCAAAAGACTCAGTCTTATGCTTTAATAGGTAGCCCAAGTCAAACCTATTGAAGCAGCTAGTAAGAGTAACCACCTTCAGCTTGGGTACTCATGGGTCCACATACATCACTATGTATGATCCCCAATAAGTCTGATGCCCTCTCACTGTGGCCAGTGAAAAGCACCTTTGTCATTTTTCCGAGTAAACAAGATTCGCAAGCATCATATGATTCAAAATCAAATGAGCTTAGAAGTCCAACTCTATGGAGCTTGTCTAGGCGTTTCTCGTTTATATGGCCTAAACGACAATGCCAAAGGTATATAGGATTAGATTCGCAATCTCAATCCTTTTTCGTATCAATGTTATAGATATTGTTATCGTGTTAACGTTCAAGTTTCAAGATGCAATGTTTATCTTGCAGATCACATAAGCAAATAAACATTATCTTTATAAATTGAACACCATTCTTTTCAGTTAACACATGCGAAATCTTCCTTATCTCATAAGAAAGAGAAGCATTGTTTGAACTTTAAAGATGGTACATGATAACAATAAGCCCAGAGGGCAAAACAAGCTCGCATGTTCCTACAGCAACAGCAACAACCTTTGCTCTATTGCCCACTCGTAGGTCCATCTCGCTTCTGTTCAGCTTTCTACTGTCTCTAAGAACCTTCACATCAAATGTGAAAACCGCATGCTGTATCTAATACCCAAGCGGTTATAGTAGACAAGTGAACGTCAATAACGAAGATACCAGAAGTAGAGATCTTATCTCTCCTTTTATTCTTTTGATCTTCCCAATACAATTTGCAATTTCTCAAATGGCAAATTGCATTCTTTTGAAAGCCTTGCCTTCTTGGTAGGTAATGGGTTAGGCTCAACTGTTGGCTTGGTCTCACCAAACTCGGTGTCTCCTTTTCTCTTTCCTTTGCCCTTCCCTTTCCCCTGATTTAGGAACGTTTCCTTGAGATGTGTGACCATCTCTACAGCCAACAATATCACCTTGTTCAACTCTTGAACTATTGTGGCTAGCATCAAGGCAAGTAACGTCCACAGAGTCATTGAAGTGCTTCTCCAAGCAATTCTCTATGCTCTTGGAGCGTTCTTGGCATGCTCTTCAGGGGAGGGATTTCTAGGACACAAAATTTCCTTGGTTGGGTGAGAATAAATCTCAAATTACAAAATCAATCTAGGAAGTCAGCAGCTTCCATCGTTGGGTGAGGACATTTCTCAATTACGATACCAGTTAAGGAATTTTGTCCTAGACAACTTGTCCTTCTCAAGGACAGATCGCAGTGATAGTGATGAACTATTGTTTGTTGCCATTGATTCTACAATTTAAGATATGAAAAGTTTATTTAGCAGAAATATACTTCCACCATTTTATAAAACCCAGTGAAATTTATTATTGGTGGCTAAGACCCATATTTCACCAAAGTTTACCGTCGCGGAGGCGATCATGCACCCTTTGATTATTTAGGTAGGTAACTCCTTACCAATCACATCTCCATGTGACTCTTAGATCGTTATGGGACTGTATCATCTCATGATACTTATTATGGCATGTTTATCCCATCTAATGCCTTGAGGTCCAAAACCGTTTTGATAACCCCATTAAGTGACTCATGTGAATGGCTAAGTTCAAGACAATGAGGCCGAAGGCCAACCCCCATATCATCAAGGCCAAACTGCAATACGTGTCGCGGAGGCGATCACCGTATTCAAAGAACCAAGATTTCAACGGGCATCGTGTTGAAAATCCCATTCACCCGTGCTTCCTCAAGGTCAAG
>QANZ01021512.1:0-12492 GCA_003254925.1 Chamaecrista fasciculata | reverse complement strand
TAACTAAGTATCAATATATTTTCTCACAAATATCTCCCCATATTTCATAATCTTATTATCTCATGATAATAAATAATTAATTAATTCAATCAAGTATATATAATAATTATATAGTGTATTAATAATAATATATATGATCATGGTTGACTGGGTCCAATCCATAAGTTGGACCCATATCCGAACATGTAATAATAATTAAATCTTATGCAGTATATCTCAATTTAAAATTTGAAATTAAAAGGAGTTTTGTGTATTTTTTGTTAATTCGTATATTAATTAAACATGTTCATTAGATGAGCTATAAGTTCATTAGAAGAAAAATTCAGTTTAGTTACGAAAAAGTGTCATAGCTAAATCTGGAAATAAATAAATAAATAAATGGTTCGTATTGGCAAGAAATTTTTGTCATGGATTACTTACGGAATTGTCATCTAAAATTCTGTATCTAAATGAGTTCTGTCGTTAAACGAAATAGCTGTAGAATTTTTCTGTCACTGATGACTTCTTTCTTAATATATATATTTTTTTCATGTTTGAGAATTGAGACGGTAAGTCTTTCAGATAGATGCTCTGCTTTTCAACATGTGCCTATCAAGAGGGTCAAACTTGTTTTCAAGAGTTTCATTATACTTGATAATTTCAATATTGTTCATATATGGTTTTGTTTATATTAGTCTCCTGCCTATTTTATGTATATAATATTTTACATTATTAAATGTAACTCCTGTAAATCATTTAGATTTTTAAATAGAAAATAGATGAATTTATTATATTATTTGGTTTAGATATTAAATTTGTTATATATGGAAGTCAGAATCCACAAGGAAAATATACCAAGAGGAGGTGAATTGAAAATTAAAACTTTTTTGCTTAAGTTAAATAATTCTTTAAACACTTTGATCGCACCCGTCGCTAGGTGGTCAAAAATACCATAAATAATGCACTATAGTGGTGCAATCCGAGTCGATCTCTCGAGGAACTTTTTTGCAAAGTTTAATTGCAAACGATACCAAGTTATCACTAATCGGGTGAAAGCGAAGAAAATTTGTTCTTTGATTGTTTGTCTATGACCTAAAACAATAATTAAATAAAGCAATAATGTTTTTGGGGTTTTTGATTAAAAGACCGAATTGAAAAGCAATAACAATAAATTAACGATTAACCGAGTTGAGAGAGTACCCGACAGAGCAATTAGATTAGGCAATCATCACTACTAAAGATAAATGGAGCATCTCACACAAATCATCCTAAGGTAGTCACTAATAACTCAATAACCTAGGTTAACAATATTATCATGAAAATACCTTAAACAAGATAAGTCATAACAAGAATTGAAAACCTTCATTCAATTGATGATAAAGAAGATCAAGAAACATAATCTTTATAACAAATACCATTGTCAAAGCTATATATCTATAATTGTAACCAAACTAGTATAGACTCTAGGGTTACAATCAAGATATAATTAAACAAATAAAACCAAGTTCCTAATCAAGAATCAAAATTCACAAATAGTTCTCAGGTCCAATTAATTAGAAAATCAAGAACAAATAAGTAAAACCCTAATTCTAGTGTGAGAAAAACTCCCTAAGTGTGAAACCCTAGTTCATGCTTTGCTCCAATGCTCCTCCGGGTATGAGTGTTTAGCCGCTCATGGTTGACAGATGAATAACTTCAGAGTTGGCTGCCATGATTCCACGAAAAGCTTCACAAGATGATGAGAATCGCTAACCGAGATATGGAATGTGTAAAGCTCTCTCTAAGCAAGTGTGTCGCCTCCAACTGACCTAAAACCCTCTCATATATGTTATTTTCGGCCTATCTCAAGGAGATTTAGGTCAGAATCATCAAAATCGGACTTAGGCAAAATCAGACTTAGGCCTGATTAATTACAATTTATCGCAAACTCGCCGCGGGACCCGCCGTGGCTGTGCATGGTGGCGGTTTCCACGGCGGCTTTTCCAGTGGCACCCGCCGCGGGACCCGCCGCAGCCTTTCTCGCGGCGTTTTCACGGTGGTTTTTCCATCAACTTTGATTCTTCTCGGTTTGGTCCCTGACTCGTCTCCAAGCATCCCTAAGCCTTCCTTGAAATATTTCAAAACTTTGGACTCCATTAAAACCTATAAAAAACATCGAGAAACTAAGTGAATTCTCAGGATAAAGAGGATCAATCAAATAATAAAGATTAGACCTGAGAAAATCACACAATTAATCACAAAATAGTTCAAATAATGTCAAACCTCAAGGCATCATATTTTATCATAAAATGACATAAAGGCATGCAATCGAATCCCAAATGAATATAAAATGCCCTAAAATGTCACTAAAATATATGATGAAATATGGTCAGATCACAGTTCCTTAGAACATTTCCTCCTCGTTAAATTCATTAACAATTTCTTTATGAAAATAGTTCCTTAAGAGTAGAGAGATTAACACCACAGAGTTATAGTGGTTTAAATAAAGATATTACAGTTTATACATATTATTGAAAATCCAGCTGTCTAAGCAATTATATTGTGATATTATAAAGCTGAGGTTCACCAAAGTGAAGTTTTACTAGGCTATGGGTTTAATTTGGACGAATGAATTACTATACATAACACAATTACTTAAGAAGCATATTTATATATACCCATGCACATATAACCGTATTAGTGTGCTTTGCATGCCCTAACGTTATAACGTTATACATTAAAATTATTCAAGAACACAATTAATTTGGACGAATGAATTACTATACTGAACACAATTACCTAAAAATTTAAGTTTTTTTTATAATATATTTTTATTTTTTTAATAATAAATTTTTTATTTGATGTTTGAGAAGTTTTTTTTTGGTAGTCATCAAAGTAGTGGGAAGTTACTTAACTTCCTCCACTATTTTTTTCCTCTTTTAATATTTCAAAATAAAATTAATTTTGACCAACCAAAACACCCCTCACACATATTATTAGTATAGATAGATTTATACATCAAAGTGAAGGACAAAGAATGCTGGTGAAGGCCAAAGGTCCATAAAAGGTAAACTGCCTGTGCTTCAAATGATAAACAACTGAAGCAAGAAAAATGTAACAATGCAACACAATAATGGCATGACATGTTAGATTTATTATTATAAGATGACCAAGTTCATCAGCAGATATTGCATGCTATGAAAGCAAATTATTTTTTTTATTATCATAGCAATCCATATATCATGACTACCAAAAACTAGCATGTATTTTACTACAACACAAAATTTAGAGAAGTAGTGCACATGCATATACAGTTAACTTAGCTAAAAATGAGACATATCTATACAAGTAAAAGGAATGAATAGTACAGACTAGGTATTATTAAAGACAAGGTAGTATTGCTCCAAATGTCTAATATAGCAAGTTACTAAATGTTTGAAACTTTTATAGTTTCTTTTTGGTTCTAATTAACTGAAGAAGGAAATAGATTTGTGAATAGTGACATTCACTGAACAAACAAGCAAAAATGGATTAAGAGAGAACAAAAAAAAGTGTTGATCAATTTTATTCCAGCAATCATAAAATAACTTGATTGCTAAACAAATCAACCATAGAGAACACGCCATCTGCAATAAATGTTACCATAACCACATGCAATGACAGCTTCTCATTCCAGGATTCAATAAAGACTCCTCTGTTGAAATTGGATCAGCTAAAATTAGTTGTAGGTAAAGTTTATAAAGTTTTAATATAATATTATTAAATGAAAATAAATATTATAAAAAGTGGGATACCAATGCAACCATGTAGGGTCAAATATATTATTATATTAAAACTTTACCAACTTTACCAAAAACTAACTTCAGCTGATTTCCAACTTAATAATATTTTATAGGAACTTTATAAACTTTACCCTAAATTAACTTAAGCAGATCCAAACCCCATCTGTATGCTCTGCTTCAACTCTTGCAACTGCAGCAACAACACATTTACCATCAGTTGCATATTGTATTGCATTAAGTCTATTGACTAAAACTACATCTGTAACTATTCGATATGTATTGTTTTGACCAAACAAAAAAATTCTAATATGTATCAAGCAAAGAAACAAAAAACTTCCTACCAGTTTGTAAGGTACAACCGTATAAAATAGGGGAATGTTCAAATATTCCAAATGACCAAACTCTCAAGAAATTCAAAGCTTTTGCACTTTCATCTTCTTTTGGCCCTTTTTGAAGACTCATCATCCTCCTTTTATTGGCACCTTTTAGAATTCATCTGTGTTGCATTTGAACACTCAGCATTTTCATCAACTGATTCACCATATATCAAATGCACTGTTGTATTTTTCACAGAAAATTCAGGTCCATAAACAACAATAACTTGCACTTCATCATTGGGGTCGAGATTAGATATCATGGCTTTTCGTTCTTCAAGCGAAGGAGAGAGTAATGCCTCTTTCTTGTGAAGCTGGATGGTAGCCTTTGTGTGATTAATGATCAACACATTCATGAGATGCATTGATGACAAGTTGGCAAGAAAATGGGAATAAGTAATGTGCAGAGTCATCCCTTTCAAGACACAACCAATACCTAGAGGAATTTTGAACAATACTGAGGATCCTTCACCATTGAAGGTCAACCATTCAGGATATTTTTCACCACTTGTTGAACCCTGAAGCAATTATTCAAGGATTGGTAATGCTATTTAACTATTTATACTAAAAAAAAGTAGTATAGTTCAACTTACCAAAAATTTGAATTTTTCTACTAAAAAACAGTAGTATCATTCTAAATTTGTCTGTGGTGAAACAATGAACTTACCAAAAACGCGATGTTTTCAAGAGAGTGAGTTCTAGTGTACAAAAATAACACCAAAGAAAGATATAAATAAATGAATCATTGAAGAAAATTTCAGTTTGATATACTGATATCTATTCCTAACAGAGTAATACAAAAAAATAAGGATAGATTTTATATGAGAACAATAATTTTAAGGAAACAAGCATTGGAAGAAAAGAGTACTTCTTACAAATGTCATTGTATTATGATAAAAAAATAGAGAAAGTAATCATAATGAAAAGAGTTAGAGAAAACCTGTGAAATTCTCTCTTCAAGATCTTTGATGTGTTCTCCCAAATGAACCCAAAGAGAACTTGAAAAGCTGCCTGAACATGACCCTTGAACTTGATTGTAACAATTAGACAATGTAGAACTTCCCATGTTTGACAATTGTGATGCATTTCTTTCCGTTTCAAATTCTCTACAATTTGATGCATCTAAAGAATCCAAAATTCTTGCTATATCTTGTCTTACATGAAACTCCGACTTGCATTTGAGCCTGAGACTTCGAATCTGTGAATGGCTACTGAGAATGGACGACAAATCATTATAATTATTAATCTGTACTGATGACAAGTTTAAAGATGCCTGGCCAAGGACAACCAAGACCAAACAAGAGAAGGGAACACATCAGCTGATGATCCTTCGTGGCCACCGAGAGAAATATACTGAAACTTCAATCTTGTTATTGAATGAGGCACATGTGTTATACCAGTGTTATCTGCCACTAGAGTTGTCAAGGATTTCATTTGTTCAATGTCGTCTTCCAACTTGTTGATTTTTGAACAACCAGAAAGGATAAGAGTTTCCAAAGATTTTAACTTGTAGAAACTTCTTGGGAGATTGCAAAGGCTCTTACAACCCGTCAAATTAACCAGAAGAAGCTTATTCAGATAACCAATGCTCCAGTGAATCATAGACAAGCTTGGACAATCTTTTAGCACCAGCTCTTCAAGAATTGGTAGTTTTGAGAAGTCAGGTGTTTGTGTCAAGTAACAAGAATGACTTAGATTGAGGAATTTCAGCTTCTCCAACAACTACAAAAACAAATACAAAAAGTATAAGTTGAGAGAAAATTGGATGTTTGAGATCATAACAAAACTATATTCTAAGTTAGTTTATACCTGTGGCTCCTTCTAGAATACCCTGAGCTTACTTCTTTTTAATTCAACAGCAACCACACTTCTCATACAAAAGTCTACAGTTATGCAGTTTGAAGAAAATCCATGCCAATGGAGCCATCTAATGTTTTTCGAAAGATAATCATAATCTCCAGCAAGTGGTACATGATCAAGTTTAAGCAATCTGAGCCTTCTCATCTCCTTAAATGCTTTGGTTTTCAAATCAACTTTATCGGTTCTCTGCAACTTCAAAGCCAATCCCTCAATAGTTTTAGGTCCCTGTAAAATCGAAGAGAAAATAAATAAGTAAATATATGTAAAGGAACCCTTTGATGTTTGCTTGATCAAAACATAAAATACAATGTAAATCAAGATCGTTGTAATATGAATGTAACCCATTTGCAAAACTGAGTCACCAAAATGCCCAAAATGACTCAAGTCAAGTTCGCTTACATAAAAGGCTTTTTCACTTTAAGTGTAAGCAAAGCACAAGCTCTTCAAATAACTTGTGCTGATTTTTTTTTTCAATTAAGAGAATAAGGGGAAGCAAAGATCAAACGCTATACATATAGCCATATAAGCTCTCCTACCATATCAAGAACCATTTGACTCAATCTTATGCTATCAAGTGAAATTTCTGAATGATTTAATTTTGATATATTATAATACAAAAAAGTAATTCACATAATATTATGATAAGAAATGACAAGCAGCGGGCAA
Source organism: Chamaecrista fasciculata (assembly GCA_003254925.1). Lineage (NCBI taxonomy): Eukaryota > Viridiplantae > Streptophyta > Magnoliopsida > Fabales > Fabaceae > Chamaecrista > Chamaecrista fasciculata. The sequence continues at coordinate 5,852 of QANZ01021512.1, read as the reverse complement.
ATATGTGCCATCATCTACTGTTACTAAGATGGTCTGCAAAATATTGTCAATTAACTCCACTTCAGTGCTGGCAAAAACAAGTACCAATTAGATCAAAGCAGCAAAATAATATATTTTTATTATTTCCTAAGTACTTCAAAATCAAGGTACATAAAGAATACTTGAAAGAAAGAGACAAATTTGAAACTTGTGAAGAAAATGTCAATGAAAAGATTCATTTATACCTGTAATTTTTGGAGTCCCAGCCAGATAAATTTGCAGTTTTAGTTAGCGCACTCTTCCAGCTAGACACCTTTTCTTTTATTGTTGAAATTCTCCTTAAAAGCCCTTCAAATGCTTCTCCAAAAGTGCCTATTTGCTTACGTACTTCTGAGGAACAAATGGTGTCTAGATGAACGAGAGAAAAACAAACATGTTTCTAAAGTATTGAAAATTTAGAAATGAAAATAGAATTCCAGAAATCGAAACATAAAATGAAAACGTGAAACATTTTCTTAAACCAATTAAGCCCAATTTCTCAAGATAACTTTACTCTTGAGTATCTGTCTTCATTCTCTTTTCTTTTATTTTCTATTCATGTTAATTAGTTATTATTGCAATTAAATACCAAAGTATGAGTTCAGTTGATCTTATATATTTTGAAGAAAAATTTAAGATAAAATTTTACTATTTTTTTTTTGTTTTATCATTAAACTTTTTTTTTTGGTACAGATCATTAAACTTTATGTATATGAAAAAAGTAATATTATTTAGGCCAAAATCTTATTTTGGTCCCTCAAGTTTGCTCAAAGTTCTGTTTTGGTCCTTCAACATTTTTCGTTCTGTTTTGATCCCTCAAGTTTTCAAAATGTTTCACGGTTAATCCTTCAGTATTTTTCATCCATTTTTTCAGTTAAATAAAAGGAAAAATAGTCTTCAACCCCCAAAAATTTTATTTTTTTACATTAAAATCCTTTTTCTTTTATAATAGGATCAAAACGTAAGCAAGGAGAAATGAATAGGAAATTTTAATAAATTGTACATAAAAAAAAAATCAACACCATCATCATCTCTTCCTTCTTCTAACCACCAGCACAACCGTCGCTACCACCACCACCACCATCCAGAAGGTGCATGAAACGTTTCGCTCGAAGTGCAATACGCTCTCGAACTGGGCGTTGCAAGCTTGATCCAAATGCACCAAGTATCGACCGTCTTCATCGATGTCGAAATCCTTCACACCCTTGGGAAGCAGGCCCTTGAGGAGATCGTGGGCGTTAAGAACATCATCGATGGACGATTTGGCATAGGGATGGCAACAGATAGGATACCCTAAATTTTATCACTATTTGTATCCGTATTCGTTCATTCTCTCCAATATCCGTATCCTATCCGTATCCAATATCCGGTATCCGACGGGTACACTAAATATTCAAAATACTCGAAAATAATGGATATAGGTTATGATATCCTAATTCAAAATCGGATATATTCGATATCTGATACCCAATATCCGTTAATTAAAATAAATTAATTGAAAATATAAAAAAAATGTATAAAATATAATAAAATATTTATATTATAGGGTATCGAATACCGGGTACCCTAACTATCCGTTCATTTCGGACGGATACCGGATAGTTGATTTTTTATTTTTCAATACTCGTACCTTATCCGATATCCGACAGATATCGGATATTTTTTACGGGTGAATTCGGACGGGTATCCTAAATACCTATCCAAATTGTCATCCCTAATTTGGCATAGCTCGAAGTCAACACAGAGAAAGTGGAAATTAAGAAGAAACCGGAAGAAAGAAGCAAAATCCAAATGAGAGGGAAGGAATGCATTCTGTGATTGTGAAATTGGGTGGTTAGAGAATTAGAATTTGAAGTGTGTGGAGAAGAATATGAACAAAAAGGGTGTGTGATTTGGGAGTAGGGTTCAAGGATTTGTGAAGAGAAGGCGAAGGTAATGAAGAAGAGATGATTATGATGATGATGATTGATTGAGGGTGGTGGTGGTGGTGGCAGCGTCGGTGCGGCGGCAGTGGCGGCGATGGTGGTGGTGGATATAAGAAGAGATGATGATGAAGATGACGACGACGTTGGGTTTTTTATTTTTATTTTTTTTATGTGAAATTTATTAAAATTTTTTATTTATTTCTCTTTTATTACGTTTTGATCTTATTATATAAGAAAAGGGACTTTAATGTAAAAAGTTAAAATTTTTGGGGGATGAAAGTATTTTTTTCTTTTTTTTTTTTAACGGTCAAAGTGGATGGAAAATGATGAGGGACTAACGGTGGAACATTTTGAAAACTTGAAAAATCAAAACAGAATGAAAAATGTTGAGGGACCAAAACGAAACTTTAAACAAATCTAAGAGGCTTATTATTTAAAGTTGTGAAAGTCATAAAATTTTTCTATTAATTTAGTGGATGTCGATGAATAATTGAATAGAAAAGATTTTCTGATCAATTTTAGAAATAAAATTTTCAAGAAAAAATTAAAATTAGAGTTGGAAAACTTGAGATATCATTTAAAAAAGATAAAAGACGTGTTGGTGCCCAAACGTTTGGGGTCAGTTTCAGTTATGCTCCCAAAGTTTCACATTGTTATCAATTATACCTTAGCCTCAATTTTTTTTTTTGCCAAAGTCCTATTTTGGTCCCTAGGGTTTGCTCAAAGTTCCGTGTTAGTTCCTCAGCTCAAAGTTTTTTATTCATCATCATCTTCACCACCACCACCACCGTGAGCAGCAACACCACCATCGTCAGCATCACCACCGTCGCCGCTGCCGTTGAGCTTTTTTGGCAAGGTTCGTCTTCTCCGGCAATATACATGGCGGCTCCGACGACTATGAAAACTCCTAATCCAAGGTTTTTTTATCTACTGAGTTCAATGGCGGCCTGCATTTTGCGAACAAATGACTAGAAATATGATTTTTAGCGATTGTGTAAATTTTTGACGCCTTGCCAGTCATTTTTTCATAAAATAGAGATCGTCATTGAACTCAGGAGGTTAAAAAGCCATGGATTAGGAGTTTACGTAGTCATCGGAGTCGCCGTGTATCTCACCAAAAAGTTCGCCAGAGAAGAGAAACCTCGCTGGAAAAGCTCGGCGGCGGCGACGTTGGTGGTGGTAGTGGTGTTAGTGGTGAAGATGATGATGAATAAAGAACTTTGAGCTGAGTGAACAAAACAGAACTTTAAGCAAACTTGAGGGACTTTAGCAAAAAAAATTGAGATTAGGGTATAATTGAAAATAATGTAAAACGTTGGGAGCATAACTGACAAAAAATAAAAGTTGGGGCATTACTAAAACTGACACCAAACGTTAGGGGCGCTAACATGTTTTTGGCCTTAAAAAAAACAATAGAAACAAAAATTAGTGTAAGAGACGAGTTAGTTTAGGAGAGAATTGCCAATAAAGAGATAAAGGGAAGAAGTTGAAGAAAGTAGAGAGAAGACAGAGAAAGTGTCGACAACAGACTGACAGAGAGAGGCTGTTGGCTTTTATTATTTTCTTAATAATTGTTACGTACTTTCCACGAAAGTAATGGAGTTACGGAGCTATTGACTTTTCTACGAAAAGAAAAAAAAAGAGCTATTGACTTTTGTCTTTAGGTCTATCTTTTTTTGGTGAAAAATTTATTTTGATTTGTTATGATTACTTAAAGTTTTGTTTTGCTCTCTGATATTTTTTAGTGTTTTAGTGTTTTAAGTTTTGTTTTAGTGTTTTACTTAAAACACCTGACTATTCTGTACTCAAAATAGTGTTTTAGTGTTTTAAGTTTCTCTGATATTAAACCATCCAAGCCATTCTTGTTTTAGAATATAGTTTTGTTATAATCTCCAACATCCAATTTTCTTATGATTTTTTCTGCTGAATTTATACTTTTTGCTTTTGTAGTTGTTGGAGAAGCTGAAATTCCTCAATCTAAGCCATTCTTGTTACTTGACACAAACACCTGACTTCTCAAAACTCCCAAATCTTGAAGAGCTGGTGCTAAAAGATTGTCCAAGCTTGTCTATGATTCACTGGAGCATTGGTTATCTGAATAAGCTTCTTCTGGTTAATTTGACGGGTTGTAAGAGCCTTTGCAATCTCCCAAGAAGTTTCTACAAGTTAAAATCTTTGGAAACTCTTATCCTTTCTGGTTGTTCAAAAATCGACAAGTTGGAAGAGGACATTGAACAAATGGCATCCTTGACAACTCTAATGGCAGATAACACTGGTATAAGTCATGTGCCTCATTCATTAATTAGAGCAAAGAGCATTCAATATGTATCTCTCTGTGGCCACGAAGGATCATCAACTGATGTGTTCCCTTCTCTTGTTTGGTCTTGGTTGTCACCAATGAATAATCCCAAGTCCCTTGGCCAGGCATCTCTAAACTTGCCCTCAATACAGATTAACAGTTATAATGATCTGTCATCCATTCTCAGCAGCCATTCACAGATTCGAAGTCTCAGGCTCAAATGCCAGTCGGAGTTTCATGTAAGACAAGATATAGCAATAATTTGTGCAGAACTTAAAACGAAACAAAATGCTACACAAATGTCAGACATGGGAAGTTCTGCATTGTCTAATTGTTACTTTTCATGTTCTCTTTGGATTCATTTGGGAGAGCACACCAAAGATCTTGAAGAGAGAATTTCACAGGTTTTCTCTTCCTTTTTTTTTTTTTTTTTGAGCAAATTCTCTTCCTCTTTTCATTATAATTACTTTCTCTATTTTCTTTCTCATAATTAATACAATGAAATTTGTAATAAATATTGTTTCCTTCCAATTCTTGTTTGTTTAATAAATATAATATGCTACAAAACATAACTTTTTTAACTGCCTCATGGAATATTCAGCCATGTGGTCAAGTTAAATGAAAAAGAATAAAAACATAACTTTATGCTAAACTCCAAGGATAAAGTTTCCATGATTTTAATTTCGGTTTATGTTATAATATGAAAATAACTTAAATGTTATGGATGTATATAATTTTGTTAGTTCAAAATATGAACTATTGATGTAATTATTTTGCTAAGCTTAGCAATATTAATTATAAATGAAGAAATGAAAGTATGAGATAAGTTCTAAAATTCATGTTCTCGTGCAAAATCTGGCCTTATGTTTTATTATTAGGAATAGATATTAGTATATCAAATCAAAATTTTCTTCAATGATTCATTTATATTTTTCTCTGATGTGATTTTTGTACACTAGAACTCACTCTCTTGTAAAATTCATGGTTTTGGTAAGTTCATTATTTCACCACAGAAAAATTTAGAATGATACTAATGTTTTTTAGTATAAATAGTTCAATAGCGTCACCAATCCTTGTAAGTTTAATGTTGCAGGGTTCTACAAGTGGTGACAAATATCCTGAATGGTTGACCTTCACTGGTGAAGGATCCTCAATATTTTTCAGAATTCCTCTAGTTGCTGGTTGTGGCTTGAAAGGGATGACTTTGCACATTACTTATTCCCATTTTCTTGCCAACTTGTCATCAATGCATCTCATGAATGTGTTGATCATTAATCACACAAAGGCTACCATCCAACTCCACAAGAAAGAGGCATTACTCTCTCCTTCGCTTGAAGAACGAAAGGCCATGATATCTAATCTCGAACCTAATGATGAAGTGCAAGTTATTGTTGTTTTTGGACCTGAATTTTCTGTGAAAAATACAACAGTGCATTTGATATATGGTGAATCAGTTGATGAAAATGCTGAGTGTTCAAATGCAACACAGATGAATTCTAAAAGGTGCCAATACAAGGAGGAGGATGATTCTTCAAAAAGGGCCAAAAGAAGATGAAAGTGCAAAAACTTTGAATTTCTTTATATGGTTGTACGTTACAAACTGGTAGGTA
>QANZ01021510.1:0-14264 GCA_003254925.1 Chamaecrista fasciculata | reverse complement strand
AATTTTGATATAAAGATATCATAATCTTATGGTTTGATAATTATATGATTTTAGGGTTTCCTAAATTATAATTATCAAAGTCCCCAAACCCTATAAATAGGAGCCTAAAGTCGACTGTCATAGAAAACCAACAACTTGAGAATTGGATTCTTGAGAGTGAAATCACAAAAGGGTGAGAGCCTCATGCACATTAGAAAAGTCGACTTAGCCTAATTCTTCACAAGGAAAATTCGATTTTGCCTTCGGTGAGGAGAGAGAGAAAAATCGCAGCCTTGCTTTCCTAGAGAGAGAAAGTGGCGCATAAGACTAAAGAGTTTAGTTTTGTGTGACAAGGTTGTGTGGGATCAAGAATAAGATTCTTGATCAAGGCGCCATACAGTTCTTGGCAATTCAAGAAGAGTTCTTGAATTCAAAGAACACCGTAGATAAAGGTTCTGGATTCACTTGGAGAAGTGAAGGAGGCTAGCACCTAGGCATCTCCGAAACTGTTCGTGTGGATTACCGGCCGAGGAAGGACGCGTCACGTGGACTTCTAGGAAACGCCCCGTTCAACTAAACCGATTGAAACTCGTGAGGTATACCACTAACCAAAGGTTTTAAATTCAGCTAGCGGATCCGTTCGGGAATTCTAGGACCTAGGCGTTTAAAATTTTAATTTACTATTTTTCGCTTCTGCTGCCTTAGGTGCCCTGAATTCCCAACACTAATTACATGTTTGGTTGATTGTCGTGCTGAGGAATGTGGATTGACCAAAATAGGGATTTTGTTCCCCATTAGATGGGAGATATCTTACTGGCGCCCTCGATGAGTCTGTCCAAGGAAAGAGTGGCCACTCAGTATATTGGGACTTACTCAAGGAGATCGAGAAAGTAAAGGTTTGGATCATGGATGACTTTCCTGTGCCTGATCCATGACCAAGATATCGTAGAACAATAGGGTCGGCGTCAAGGAGGTACTAAGGTTAAATCGGTTTTGGTAACAACGATTACTCACGTGTTTTGGGTAGTCGTGATGGCTTGCTAGAGTCCGCTCACGACTTGTAGGTCATGGGGATGACCTGCTGCCAACTTCACGTGGGGCCTGTTGGGTCACACACGAGAAGGATTAGAACACCTTTTATAAGGGACACGAATTAGGGTAATTCGTGGGTCACTCCGGTGGCCTAATTTAAGACACAGAGGAAATGTCTGGGACATTATGTCTTGTCTTAAATTTTCTACAGTTTAAATAATTGTTAAATGATTAATAGGGATTAATTATTTACAATTAAAATATTAGGAATAATAAATCAAATAAGTTTCCTAAAAGTTAGGAGATTATTGATTTATAAAATTCCCAATATTAATATAGAGGGTGGCGCCTCTTTTAAGGTGATTTTAATTAATAGAAATGTTTTATTAATTTAAATCATGAGTTTGAATTTGAATTTGAAATTCAAGATTTGAATTAAGATATTGGGGTAATATTTTAATTCAATAAAGAATTTAAATTCAGAATTCAAAATTTGAATTAAAGATATTATGGTAATATTTTAATTCAAAAACATTGGGATAAAATAAGTTGGTTATGACTTCCTAATTTTAGGAGTTATTTTTGATTTATAAAATTCCCAAAAAACAATGAGCTAGGCGCCTATCTAGTGGGTCCCATTGGAAGATTTGATCTTCCATTTGATTCTCTAAGATAGCAATTTGAATTTGAATTAAAATATTATGGTAATATTTTAATTAGATATTCAAGTCTTAAAATATGATATTATTGTAATATCATGATTTTATATTTATAAAATTACCATAATTTTGGTAATTATATAAGCCTAAAAGTCGCCTAGCTCATACACACAAGTGTGAAACCCTAATTCATTTAGCAATCATCTTCCTCCTTGTTGAGAGAGAGAGAAACTCGCCTTCCTCCTTTGTAGAGAGAGAAGTTCGACTTTTCTCCTAAAGAGTTAGAGAGAGAAAGTCGATTTGGCATTTAGGGTTTTTGAGAGAAGAAGAACAAAAGGAGTTTTGTTGCTGTCTTCTGCTCTGTTGCGCCACCTAGCTCTGAATTCAAAGAAGGAGTTCTTGAGTTCAACAACGGTAGATTCGATCCCTAGTTTCTTTGGAGAAAGAAACAGAAGGCTAGCACCTTGTGTTCGGGAAACTGTTCGTGTGGATCACCGGCAGAGGAAGGACGTTGCAAACGGACTTCTCAAACTCGCCTAGTTCAACCATCCGATTGAAAGCATGAGGTATAACACTTTTCGTATCTGGTTTTAAATTCAACTAGCGGATCTCAGGGTTGGAAATCTTTGGGCAGCGGAATTAAATTTTTTTGTTTTATACTTTTTGCTTTCGCTGCGTGTTTTGCCCCGGGATTTCCCAACACCACCGTCGGTTGCCAATCGACATATCTTATGGAATTTCCTTAAAGATCTGTCGGGTCATATTAATCTTCCGTGATTGCTTTTTGGAGACTTTAATCTGATGGAGATTGTGCCCTAGGGCCAATCATTTTATATGTATGAACATATTGATTGACTAATTTATAGATGATTAATTGAGTCGTTATCATATTATTAGCATGTTTACTGTGATAACAATCCTTGATTAATTATGTGATAATTATTCTAAACTGTCCCTGGTCGATTATTCATGTGGAAATGTGAATGAACTAAGACTAGCATGACTTCGGTGTATGGAGATACACGCATGTGATGCTTCTCGATGAGTCTGTCCAAGGAATGTGTCCAAGGAATGTGTGGCCACATAGGGAAATGGGACAAACTCAAGGAATCGAGAAAGTTATAGTTTGGATTAAGGATGACTTTCCCGTGCCTTATCCATGACCAAAATATTGTGTGACAATTGGGATTATGACAAGGTGGAACTAAGGTTAAGTCGTTTGGTGTTAAAGCGATAACTCACGTGTTTTGGGTAGTCGTGATGGCTTGCTAGAGTCGGCTCTCGACTTGTGAGTCATAGAGATGGCTTGCTGCCAACTTCACGTGAGGCCTGCTGGGTCACACACGAGCAGGATCAAGACACCATAATGGGACACGAATTAGGCTTTAATTCGTGGGTCACTTTAGTGACACAATTTAAGACATGAACTCTTGTCTTAAATTAAATCTACGTTTATGATATATAAATTTGTTAGACAAGTTTAAATATATTAATTGTTAAATAGTTAATTTGATTAATCTATTTACAATTGGATTCTTGTTTAAAATATTAGGGAATAATAAATTGGATAAGCTTCCTAAAAGTTAGGGGATTATTGATTTATTAAATTCTTTAATATTGGATAACAAGAAGAAGAGGGTGACGCATCTTTCTTGATTTTAATTAATAAAAATGTTTTGTTAATTTAAAATCAAGATTTGAATTTGAATTCAAGATTTGATTTTGATTTCAAGATTCAAGTTTGAATTAAGATATTAGGGTAATATTTTAATTCAATTTTGTTAGAGAAATTAATAAGTTGGTTATAACTTCCTAAGAGTTAGGGTTGTTATTTTAATTATTAAATTCCTAAATATATATAGGGAGGATGGCGCATGGATTGAATCCAAGGGGCAAGATTTGATCTTGCATTTTGGATTTCAAGATTGCATTTTGAATTTTAAATAAAGATATTAATGTAATATTTTAATTAAGAATTCAAATCCTCATGACTCATTCCAACCATTAGGAATTGGGCATTCAAGATTTAGTTTTCAAGATTTGATCTTGAAATTTAAATTTGAATTGCCTTTTACTTTTGAATTATAATATTAGTGTAATATTATAATCAAGATTTTTGGAATCATTATTTTCTTTAATTTAATTCCCTATTTTCATGAGTTAGGAATGAGACTCTATATATAGCCATACACACACCCCAAGTCGACTAACACACACTTAAGCAAGTAAGAAGAGGTTTTCGACTTGACCTAATTTTAGAGAGAGGAAAGTCGATTTTTCTTAGAGAGGAAAAGTTCGACTAAACCCTAAAATTTTAGGGCTTGTGTGTGATCAAGAAAGTTGTTCTTGATTTGTGCGCCACCTTTTCTTGGGGTTCAAGAATTTTTCTTGAACATCAAAGATTCGTAGATTGGGTTCCCGTAATCTCTTGGGAAGAAGAGATTGGAGGCTAGCACGTGGGTGTCTGCCAAACTGTTCGTGTGGATCACCAGCAGAGGAAGGACACACGTTGCTGTGGACTTCTCGGATTCGCAAGTTTCAAAGCCACCGATTGAAATATAGGTATACATCTTCCCTTACTAGTATAAACGCAGTTAGTGGATCCTGGAAGGAAATTATAGGCTATGCGAAATTTTTTTTTATTTTTACGCTTTTTCCGCTGCGCTCGCTTTATAATTTCCCAACATAATCAGGTTCTATCCAAGGAAGATAATTTAGCTCTTCGTCCTCACTGGTGGGCAATTCAACGTTTCAACAGTTGGTGGATCAATTGGCTTTGGTGGATTTGGGAGCTGAAGGTAACTGGTACACTTGGCAAAATAACCATACTGATGCTACTGCAGTCTGGGAGAGGCTCGATCGTGTTTTTGGATCAGATACATGGGTTGATATATTTCCTAATTCTAATGTAAAGACTTTGCCTCTTTTTGGATCTGATCATAGTCCTTTAATTATTAATAGTAATGTTTGTATCCCGCCTAGACCAAGGCCTTTTCATTTTGAAGCTATGTGGCTTATTAGATATCGTTGTGATCCAGTTGTAAACGATGCATGGAATGTTAATGTAAATGGGTCTTCTGCGTATGTTCTTGCTTCTAAGCTACGTTCAACTTCATATGCTATGTCCAGTTGGAACAAAGACAGTTTTGGAAATGTTCATACTGAAATCTGTAGATTTCAGGATCAGTTGTCTTTGCTCCAGACTAGTATTGGTTCTACTGCCTCAACTAGTGGTTCTCAGGAATCAGAAACTAGCATTCGAAGTAAATTAGAATATCTCCTTGACTGCGAAGAGACTCTTTGGGCTCAGAAAGCTCGTCATTTATGGATGGTTCAAGGGGACCAGAATACCAAATATTTTCATGCGGTGGTAAACAAACGACGGATTCACAACCGTATTACTCAAATTCGGGATGCATCGGGCCATTGGCTTCAAGATTATTCGCAGATCGAGCATATGGCAATGGAGTACTTTTCAAGTATATATGTCAGGAATAATGATACTCCGACAGAGCTCATTATCCAGGAACTGCAGGATACTCAGGTCCCTATTATAGCTCAAGATGATCTCAATTGGCTTTCTGCTCTCTTCACTATACAAGATGTTCAACAGGCTGTTTTTCAACAGAAGGGTGATAAGGCTCCCAGGCCTGATGGGTTTCCTACTTTGTTCTTTCATCATTATTGGGATTATATCAGCGCTGATGTGTCCAAGGCCGTTTTGTCTTTCTTTCACAGGGGTCATCTTTTAAAAGAGCTTAATAGGACCTTTATCACTCTTATTCCAAAAATCCCAGTTCCCAATACTTTTAAAGACTTCAGGCCCATTGGTTTTTGCAACACAGTCTACAAGATTTTTTCCCAATGCCTGGTTAATCGTCTGCAGCCTTTCATGGATAAGGTCACTACTCCTTTTCAAAATGGTTTCATCAAGGGACGTTCTATTACTGATAATTTAATCCTTGCTTCGGAACTTCTTACTTTTATTCAACAGAATAAAAAGCGCAAGAAGCACTGGTGTGCCCTCAAGTTGGATATAGCAAAGGCGTATGATAAGGTTTCATGGAATTTTCTGGATGCTGTATTGAATCTCATGCAATTCCCACCACATTGGATCCATTTAATAATGAAATGTGTTCGCTCGGTGTCGTACACTCTTCTGTTCAATGGCTAGATGGCTGGGTCTTTCTCGCCCCAATGTGGATTACGCCAAGGTGATCCTTTATCGCCTTATCTCTTCATTCTCTGTGCTAATTTTTTTTTTCATGTATGTTGGTGAAACTTGAGGAGCAAAAAATGATCAAGGGTATTTCCTTTGGCTACCGTTGTCCTTCTATTTTGCATCTTATGTATGCAGATGATGTTGTTCTTTTCTTTCAAGCTTCGATGGATTTGTCCAAAAATGTTCAGGCAGTGCTTCAGAAATATGGATGACTTTCAGGTCAGAAGGTGAATAAGTCAAAATCGAGAATGATTTTTTCTCCTAACGTCCCACGTCTTCACAAACGTTTGATGGCCTCTACTTTTGGTATTAATTACTCTCCCACGCTTGGGAAATACTTGGGAGCTAATCTCGATCATCATGCCAAGCTTGTGGATCTTTTTCAGAGTTTGTTGGATAAATTCAATTCTAAACTTTCAGGTTGGAAATCCAAGCTGCTTTCGCAAGTGGGCCGTCTTACTCTTGCTACCTGAGTGCTTCAAAGCTTACTGCTATATCAAATGTTCGTCTTCAAACTCCCAATGTATATGGCAAAGAAGTTCGATTCTGTCACTACCAACTTCTTCTAGGGCTATCGAAATGATCGACCGGCTATGCATCTGTCGGCCTACTCCAATTTGTGTCGCCCAAAGAATCAAGGAGGGTTGGGTTTTAGAAGTTTTGCTCTCACCAACACTGCGCTCTTGGCTAAACAAGTCTGGAATGTTTACAACAGTAGTACTTCGCTGTGTAGCCGATGGCTGGTGGGTAAATACTTTCATGGATCTTTGTACAATAATGCAGTTTCTACCACTCAACCCTCTAGAATTTGGAAGGGTATTATGGCTAGTAGTGCGCTGATGCATGATCACCTTCATTGGAACGTTGGTACAAGATCACATATTCCTTTAGGGACAAGGTTTTGGTGGCAACCTCTACCTTCTAAGCCACCAGAATTACAATTCGTCAGTGATCTCCGGTTGTCTCCGACCGGGAATTAGGATCATGACCGTGTTCTACAATGTTTTGATCCTTCCTGGGTTGATAGAGTTCTCAGAACCCCGTTCTCAGTAAATAATGTTCCCGATCAGCTAATTTGGGCTGGTTATCCTTCCGGGAAATATTCAGTGGCTGCAGGGTACTCTTGGTTGCTTCATAATCAAGCAACCTTGACGTCCTTTGAGAATTCAGATTTTCAATGGGATGTCTTTTGGAAGATCAAAGCTCCGCCTAAAGTTTTGGTGTTTGTGTAGTGTCTCTTCTATAATGCGGTTCCTACAATTGAGTCTCTTAGGTTTTTCATCATCTGTCGATTCAGGGGGGTTGTGTTCTGTGTGACCACAACACGGAGGATCGTGAGCATTTGTTTCTTCAATGAACTTTTGCTAGAGCTATTTGGTTTGGGGCAATGCCAAAAATACTTGGCTCTCTCACACAGGCGAATGACTTTAATGACTGGCTCAGTAGTTTGCTTGATTCTCCAATGGGCAATCCGATTGCCTCTTCACTTGGGTTGGTCTTCATGATCCTATATGCTATTTGGACGGCTCGAAATCGGCGTGTGTTTGCTGGAGTTGTCCCCGATCCGGTTCAAGTTCTTCGAAATGTGCTATTTTCTTGGGATTCTCTCTTGTTAGCACGCTTGCAAAAAGAGGAGGTTCTTTTGCCCCCACAGAAGATCGGCTTCAGACTTTCATGGCCAATTTGCACGATTTCGAATCACCGGGACCCCACTGTTTTCCTTCTGGATCGTAAGGTTAGACGAATTGTTACGGTTTACTTTTTGGTTCTTGTGGAGGGTAGATGTACGCTTCTTGGAAAAAGAACGAATACAGGTGTCGTTGATAGGCATCTGTTTGTGCTGATTGTTCTAAGAGAAATTGTCATGCATCATTTTCGAAGTTATAACGTGGCAGTTTCTTTTGCTACAAACAAGCCAGGGACTTTACACTCAGCTTTGGTTTTTCCTACCATCAAATTGCTACTTCTACCTGTCATCCAGGATAGTCAGTCTTTACTTCCTCGAGGTTTAAGTATTCTACGCCATGAGCTGCGTCATGAAAATTTCTACCTTTTTTTTAAGATGCATGCTCCTGTCCCAGCGGTTATGTTAGGGTTAGATTCCTTTATTCCCCTTTAACTTCTGTTGTTATTATCAAAAAAAAATGTGGGGCTGTGTTAACTGTGAAGTGAAACCATCCATACATTCACATTGTTGATATACGAAATTATATTTGGTTCCATGTGGTTTGACTAAATTTTATTTTGATACGCTAAAGTTTAAAAAGTAACATTTTGGTACCTTATTGATAATATAAACTTGGAAAAGAGGAAACCAATATCCTCCCATACCAATCAGCTCTAAACGTAAAAGATTATGATCCTCCTCCCATACCTCATGAAGATATCTCTCCAAAATCTAGGCGCCTGCCGGCTTTCCTCAAGATCACAAGGAAATATTGTTAGGAATTGTGCCCTAGGGCCAATCCTCCTTTATATATGTTATGAACATATGGATTAATTTATAGAGATAAATTAATGGTTTTCACATTATTAGCATGTTTACTGTGATTACGTCCATGATTAATTATAAGATAATTAATCTAAACCTGTCCCTGATCGATTGTTTTCGTGGGAGCGAAAATGAACTAAGATCAGCATGACCTCAGTGCATAGGGATGCACGTACTAGATGCTGGAATGAGAGTCATGGTGCAACTACGTAAGGGGTTACGAGTTGCTGGACTGACCCGGAGAGTCCTGCATGGGTTTAGCCATCAGCTTGCCTCTCTTGTACACCTGTCACGACGCCTTAGACCTGAGGTCATCATTATTCCGGCGTTGCAGTTGTCAGACTTTGGCTTAGTCTAACGTTGCCCGTAGCAGGGTAGCCATAAGGGCTAAGTACGGGTCTGGTTGATTGTCGTGCTAAGGAATGTGGACTGACCAAAATTGGGATTTTGTTCCCCATTAAATTGGGAGATATCTTACTGGCGCCCTCGATGAGTATGTCCAGGAAAATGCGTGGCCACGCTAGTATATGGGACTTACTCAAGGAGGTCGAGAAAGTAAAGGTTAGGATCGTGGATGACTTTCCTGTGCCTGATCCATAACTATCGCAGAACAATAGGGTCGGTGCCTAGGAGGTACGAAGGTTAAAATCGATTCTGGTAACGATCGATCAACTCACGTGTTTTGGGTAGTCGCGATGGCTTGCTAGAGTCCGCTCACGACTTGTAGGACATAGGGATGACCTACTGCCAACTTCACGTGGGGCCTGCTGGGTCACACACGATCAGGATTAGAACACACCTTATAAGGGACACAAATTAGGGTAATTCGTGGGTCACTCCGTGGCCTAATTTAAGACACAGAGGAAATGTCTGGGACATCATGTCTTGTCTTAAATTTTCTGCAGTTTAAATAATTGTTAAATGATTAATAGAGATTAATTATTTACAATTTAAATATTGGGAAATAATAAATTAAATAACTCCTAAAAGTTAGGAGATCATTGATTTATAAAATTCCCTAATATTTAGCTAGAGGGTGGCGCCTCATTTTAGGATGATTTAATTAATAAAAATGTTTTATTAATTTAAGTCATGGATTTGAATTTGAATTTGAGATTCTAGATTTGAATTAAGATATTGGGGTAATATTTTAATTCAATAAAGAATTTAAATTCATAATTCAAATTTTGAATTAAAGATATTATTGTAATATTTTAATTCAAAAACCTTGGGATAAAATAAGTTGGTTATGACTTCCTAATTTTAGGAGTTATTTTTTATTTATAAAATTCCCAATAATTGAGGAGTAATAGGCGCCTAGCTCATGTGGGTCCCATTGGAAGATTTGATCTTCAATTTGATTCTATGAGTTAGGGATTTGAATTTGAATTAAAATATTATGGTAATATTTTAATTAGATATTCAAGTCTTAAAGATATGATATTATCAGAATATCATGATTTTATATTTATAAAATTACCATAATTTTGGTAATTATATACCTAAAAGTCGCCTATCTCATTAGATTCAAGCACAAGTGTGAAAAACCCTAAGTTTGCTAAGGCAAGTCGACTTTCCTCCTTGTAGAGAGAGAAATTTCGCCCGCCACCTTCCTAGAGAGAGAGGCGATTTTCTTCTAAGGAGTTAGGAGAGAAATCGTTGTTGTGGGTTCCTAGGGTTTTTGAGAAGGAGAAGAACAAAAGGTGTTTTGTTGCTGTCTACTTCTCTGTGGCGCCATCCACCTGGATTTCAGAGAAGGAGTTCCTGAATCCAAAATCTGTAGATTCGATCCCGTGTCTCTTTGGAGAAAGAGGCGTGGAGGCTAGCACCTCGTGTTCGGGAAACTGTTCGTGTGGATCACCGGTAGAGGAAGGACGTGCAAACGGACTTCTAGACTCACGAGTATCACCAATCCGATTGAAAGCCTGAGGTATAACACTTTTCGTATCTGGTTTTAAATTCAGCTAGCGGATCTCAGGGTGGGATTTTCCTGGGGGCGCAAGTTTTTTTTATTTTACAGTTCTTCCGCTGCGTGTTTCCCCGGGGATTTCCCAACAGTGGTATCAGAGCCACGCTAGTCCTGGATTTAAAATCATATTTTGTGTACATGTGATGTATGCTTGGCGTGTTTTACCTTTTTCGATCATGTATTGGTTTTACAAAAAAATCCACCGAATATTTTGTTAAAATTGAATCTACAATATGATTGATTTGGAAATTTTTCTTGCAAGTTTAGGCCAAAGTCGAAATTCCCATATAATTATGGTTAAAAGTGTTTTAATCATAATATTATGTGGGTGACTGAAAATTTGAATAAAATTATGAATTTTAAAATTTTTGGGTCAATAATTAAAATTTTGGAATATGATTCCTGGATTTTATAATTATTGATAATTGGCTTAACTTCAAGAAAAGGCATGTTAAAA
Source organism: Chamaecrista fasciculata (assembly GCA_003254925.1). Taxonomy (NCBI): domain Eukaryota; kingdom Viridiplantae; phylum Streptophyta; class Magnoliopsida; order Fabales; family Fabaceae; genus Chamaecrista; species Chamaecrista fasciculata. The sequence goes on along the minus strand of QANZ01021510.1, from coordinate 3,455 downwards.
TTGCACACCCTAATTAACACCTACAAAAATCATTTTTGATATGTGTTGGATATATATTGTGTTTGACATGATTGTATGAAGTGTTCATATATGTAATTGTGTGGTGTTGGATATGGCTCTAGATTTTTGGTGTATACGGCCTGCGTGTCGTCTCCCTCTATCCGATGTAATTTTACTTTTCAGTTTATACCTCAATGTAACTGGGGTTTACTCTCTTGTAATTTTACGCTGTCTTTTAGAAGAATTCTCTCATTGGCTTGGGAGAATTGTTAGGATAGGTGAGCCATATCTAAACACAATGTATGTCAGTTTTACATTTAGTTTGTATGTGATACAAAGCGCTAGATGTATGTTTAGGACGCGATTTTAACATGCTACTTACCCCGCTTTTGGCGCTACATATTCGTATGTGATACGAGCATGGGATTTTGCATATGATGCACAATCCGTGCACATGTTTATGTGTATATGATACACTTGGGGAATAAACATGTGGCATGACTCGTTTAATTTTAAAAGGAGTTTTAAAATTAAACTATATAAAACGGAACATTTTTTTCAAAAATCAAACCCTTTTAGAGAGTAGAGGGTGGTCCATAATTGATATAATGGAGGCGAATTTTGTTGCAAGATTCAAGCATACAGCGTTTCCTTTCACCCAAGATCCGTTTCAAGTTGTTCCAAGCCACTCACGCCCATGCTTTGTCCAACAATCAAGTATTTAAATTGTATTTTAGCTTAGAGTTGAGGGTAAGATGCTTTTTGCTTCGTTTTCCCTCCTCTTCTTCTCATCTTCACATCGTGTACCCTATATCCATGGCCAATCAAAGAGAGTTCAAGCTTGTGGAAGCACAATCTCAAAACTTGAGAGTCTAGACATCCTCCCTAGAAGAGGATTGAGCATGGGGGAGGCTGTAATTCACAACGATAGAGAGTAGAGGGTGGTCCATAGTTGATATAATGGATGCGAATCTTGTTGCAAGCTTCAAGCATACAACGTTTCCTTTCATCCAAGATTCGTTTCAAGTTGTTCCAAGCCACTCACGCCCATGGTTTGTCCAACAATCAAGTAATTAAATGGTATCTTAGCTTAGAGTTGAGAGTAAGATGCTTTTTGCTTCGTTTTCTCTCCTCTTCTTCTCATTTGCACATCGTATACCCTATATCCATGGCCTATCAAAGGGAGTTCAAGCTTGTCGAAGCACAATCTCAAACCTTGAAAGGCTAGACATGCTCCCTAGAATAGGATTCAGCTTGGGTGATCGTTTTCTCTCCTCTTCTTCTCTTATGCACATCGTCTAGCCTATATCCATGGCCAATCAAAGGGAGTTTGAGCTTGTGGAAGCACAATCTCAAACCTTGAAAGGCTAGACATGCTCCCTAGAATAGGATTAAGCATGGGTGAGGTTGTGATTCACAACGATAGAGAGTAGAGGGTGGTCCATAATTGATATAATGGAGGCGAATTTTGTTACAAGATTCAAGCATACAGCGTTTCCTTTCACCCAAGATCCATTTCAAGTTGTTCCAAGCCACTCACGCCCATGCTTTGTCCAACAATCAAGTATTTAAATGGTATTTTAGCTTAGAGTTGAGGGTAAGATGCTTTTTGCTTCGTTTTCTCTCCTCTTCTTCTCATCTTCACATCGTGTACCCTATATCCATGGCAAATCAAAGAGAGTTCAAGCTTGTGGAAGCACAATCTCAAAACTTGAGAGTCTAGAAATCCTCCCTAGAAGAGGATTGAGCATGGCGGAGGCTGTAATTCACAACGATAGAGAGTAGAGGGTGGTCCATAGTTGATATAATGGATGCGAATCTTGTTGCAAGCTTCAAGCATACAACGTTTCCTTTCATCCATGATCCGTTTCAAGTTGTTCCAAGCCAGTCACGCCCATGGTTTGTCCAACAATCAAGTAATTAAATGGTATCTTAGCTTACAGTTGAGGGTAAGATGCTTTTTGCTTCATTTTCTCTCCTCTTCTTCACATCTTCACATCGTCTACCCTATATCCATGGCCAATCAAAGAGAGTTCGAGCTTGTGGAGGCACAATCTGAAAACTTGAGAGCCTAGACATCCTCCCTAGAAGAGGATTGAGCATGGGGGAGGTTGTAATTCACAACGATAGAGAGTAGAGGGTGGTCCATAGTTGATATTATGGAGGCGAATCTTGTTGCAAGCTTCAAGCATACAACGTTTCCTTTCATCCAGCATCCGTTTCAAGTTGTTCCAAGCCACTCACGCCCATGGTTTGTGCAACAATCAAGTAATTAAATGCTATCTTAGATTATTGTTGAGGAGAATATGCTTGTTGCTTCGTTTTCTCTCCTCTACTCATCTTCACATCGTCTACCCTATATCCATGGCCAATCAAAGAGAGTTCAAGCTTGTGGAAGCACAATCTCAAACGTTGAAAGGCTAGACATGCTCCCTAGAATAGGATTAAGCATGGGTGAGGTTGGATTCACAACGATAGAGAGTAGTGGGTGGTCCATAGATGATATAATGGAGGCGAATCTTGTTGCAAGCTTCAAGCATACAACGTTTCCTTTAATCCAAGATCCGTTTCAAGTTGTTCCAAGCCACTCACGCCCATGGTTTGTCCAACAATCAAGTAATTAAATGGTATCTTAGCTTAGAGTTGAGGTAAGATGCTTTTTGCTTCGTTTTCTCTCCTCTTCTTCTCATTTGCACATCGTATACCCTATATCCATGGCCAATCAAAGGGAGTTCGAGCGTGTCGAAGCACAATCTCAAACCTTGAAAGGCTAGACATGCTCCCTAGAATAGGATTCAGCTTGGGTGAGGGTGTGATTCACAACGATAGAGAGTAGAGGGTGGTCCATAGTTGATATAATGGAGGCGAATCGTATTGCAAGCTTCAAGCATACAACGTTTCCTTTCATCAAAGATCCGTTTCAAGTTGTTCCAAGCCACTCACACCCATGGTTTGTCCAATAATCAAGTAATTAAATGGTCTCTTAGCTTAGAGTTGAGGGTAAGATGCTTTTTGCTTCGTTTTCTCTCCTCTTCTTCTCATTTGCACATCGTATACCCTATATCCATGGCCAATCAAAGGGAGTTCGAGGTTGTCGAAGCACAATCTCAAACCTTGAAAGGCTAGACATGCTCCCTAGAATAGGATTCGGCTTGGGTGATCGTTTTCTCTCCTCTTCTTCTCTTATGCACATCGTCTAGCCTATATCCATGGCCAATCAAAAGGAGTTTGAGCTTGTGGAAGCACAACCTCAAACCTTGAAAGGCTAGACATGCTCCCTAGAATAGGATTAAGCATGGGTGAGGTTGTGATTCACAATGATAGAGAGTAGAGGGTGGTCCATAATTGATATAATGGACGCGAATTTTGTTGCAAGATTCAAGCATACAGCGTTTCCTTTCACCCAAGATTTGTTTCAAGTTGTTCCAAGCCACTCACGCCCATGCTTTGTCCAA
>QANZ01021509.1:356155-386808 GCA_003254925.1 Chamaecrista fasciculata | reverse complement strand
AAAAAAAAATTAAAATTTCTCTTCAAATGGTTAAAAAAAATATTGATAAAAAGTAAGTTTAGTGATAAAAGAGCAAATTGTATTTATAGTCTTTGTATAATAAAAATTGTGTTCAATTTAGTCCCTCCTCAAGCTCTCTAATTTTCTACATAATACACAAGATTAAATTCATTTCATCCGAACTCCGTTTTGTACAAATTTTATATCAAAATTTTTATTTTTTCGTGCTCTACACAATGACATAACTTTCGGAGTCTGAAAACACACTTTTTTAATCCTAAAGTTATACCATTGTGTAGAGCATGATAATTTTTGAATTTAAAAAGTGTGTTCTGAGACTCTGAAAGTTATACCGTTGTGAGGAGCACGAAAAAATAAAAATTATAATATAAAATTTATACAAAACGGAATTCAGATGAATAAGCTATGGATCTGCAAAGTTTTAAAATGGGACTGTCAACTTATGACGTCATATGACGTGAAATCGCAGAAATGTCTGCGATTTTGTCAGTCCGCAATTTTTAAACTTTGCAGTCCCGGTTTTTAAACTTTGCAGATCCATAACTTATTCATCCGAACTCAGTTTTGTATAAATTTTATATCAAAATTTTTATTTTTTCGTACTCTACACAATGGTATAACTTTCAGAGTCTGAAAACACATTTTTTGAATTCAAAAATTATCGTGCTCTACACAATGGTATAACTTTAGGATTAAAAAAGTGTGTTTTAAGACTCCGAAAGTTATGCCATTGTGTAGAGCACTAAAAAGTAAAAATTTTGATATAAAATTTGTACAAAACGGAGTTCGGATGAAATGAATTTAATCTTGTGTAATATGTAGAAAATTANAAAAATTTATTTTTTAAAATAATTTAAAAAAAAATAAAGGAAAAACGGGTACATGAAATCGCAGTGAGGACTGCGATTTCAACTGACACAGTGTGTCAGTGAAATCGCAGTCAATACTGCGATTTCACATTTGTTTTTAAAAAAAATTAAAAAAAAAGATGGGTGCCACGTGGCACCCATCTTGAGAATTATTTTTTTTTAAAGTGATGTGGCTCATTTTTTTTATTTTTTGTATTATAAAAATAAAAAAACCGGTGGCTCACCTTCCACTTTCTAAACATCTAGAAAGTAAAAAGCCTAACCATTACTTTTTCTCCGTTTTTGAAAAAATTAAGTTGTTAATGACCAAAGAAAAGTTAAATAGAACCTCATTATCAAAATCCATCACCACGCTTTTCTTCCAAACGTAACCAACCATCTTAGCTTCTCATATTTTCTAGGTGTTCTTCTTCCTAGTGTATATATGGTATGGTACGTTGTGAAATTGTGATCATAACATCTCAAATGTCATAATATATGATACTATAATATAAAATATACATAGTATTTATACTATCAATATTTGATATGATAGTTATAGATATAAGCTATATAATATCCATATGTTTGGGTTTTTTTTTTTGTGAAATTAATATTTTCGGTTGAATAACATCAATTAAATTTTCATGTTTATCTTTATTTACATTTTAAAAACATATATAGATATTTCCAAAATAAATATGTAAATAATTTTTCAAAAAATCATATTCATTTATATTTATATACTATAAAATTATTTTATAATAATGATAAATACTTAAATTATAATAATATAGTAAATAGTATTTTTAATATAAAAATTATCTAAATAATTTTTTTTGTTCCCTGAATTTGACCTAGGGACCAAATCATTGACAATTGCAATAATTCAGAGACTATGTCATATATTTTGATTATTTATGGACAAATTAATTGATTTGGTATAAATTTATTAGGGACTAAATAATAAGTTTAAAAAAAACAAATCAACAAAAAAGGATAAAATTTGAACTTCAAATAAAAAATGTCCTGGCAAACTTTATCATTTGAGATGATATAATATTTCCCATACGCAATCCTTTATACAGACGACACCTTTTTTGTTGTAATATATAACATGACGTTATTTTCAATGTTGACGTATAACGATATTATGGTGTTACCGAGCATCAGACATCCAGATATCATAGCATATATATAAGATAATGGATATGATATGACAACGTATCAAAGGAATCCTAAATATTTTAGTTCCGCAATGTAAACACCATTATTTTCTAAATTACATCATTTTCCCTATTCTTCTTCTTCTAATAGTATTGTGAGTTATACACGAAATAAAACTTGATTCCCACGGAAAACACCTTATTTGTTAATATTCTATACTAAGATATGAAGTAGTTGACTTTTGACTCTATCACTATTTTTTCAGGAAAAAATCTGCAAAAAAGAATTGTTTTTTTTTTAATATAACATATTGATGTGACATATTTTTTTATTTTTTAATAAAAATGACATAAATATATTTTAACCATAATTACCACATTAAATATCACAATCAATTTATTAACAATATTATTTTGAAAATTTTTAGAGACAAATTTAATTTTCTCCCTACAAAACATAATTGGAGTGAAAGAGTCTCGAGTAGTGGGTGTACACGTGGCTTTTATGTTTGCAGTAATTTCTGTTATTTGAAAACGTAAATAAATAATCAACCCATGAACATGATATATATTTGATCTCAGCAATATATGTAGACTGATTTATGAGAACTGTATATATATATATATATATAAACATTTATATACAATAAAATCCGAAAGCCTTGTAATAGCGAGATTAGTGATCGAGTTATCAGTGAAACTGAAAGCTTTTCACGTCAGGGAATCTGCTTCACCACTCAGATATTCGTGAGCCAAAACTGAATCGAAGCATAATTAGACAAGACATTCATACGCTGAAAATATCGTAGTTCTTTGACTTCTTTCCTGTAAGATGATTTTCTCAGGTTCAATCTTAGGTGACTTAATAATATAATATAATTAATTAATAATTAATATAATATAATTAATTAACTAGATCCGGCTGTATCAAACTGTCATGACAAGGAATTCAAGGACTATATTTGATAAATTCCTAGCTATGAAGAATCTAGTCCACTAAAATATACATTCACAGCATAATTAATTAAAGCTGGTTAATTAATTTGACGACAAAATAAAAATAAATAAGATATTGGGTCCCTCGTAATACCTCTGGTATTGGATGCTGCACCTCCACGTACATATTAGATTAGTAGATATGGATTGATCGATCTGGAGAGCATATTGAATTTGACAATGCATATATGCAGCCATCCAATGTTAATTGTCCAATAATTATGTGTAAATATTAAGGTTTCAGACTTTCTGTTGATAAAGAACAACTTCTCATTAAAATAGAAATTAAAGACACACACTTTCGGACTAGAATTCTATCAACGGATGAAGAAAATATTTATACTTCCTAGTTCGTACATACTTTAAACTTTAAAGAGTAAACTAACGATTTGGTTTCTAAAAGATCACCGAGCTAACATCTCGGTCCCTGAAAGATTGATATATAATTATATATAATTTAATTCTTAAAACATCAAAACGGTATACTTTTTAATCCCTAAAAAATTAAAATGGTATATTAATTAGTCCTTAAAAAGTATACTAATTAGTCCTTAAAAAATGACTAATTTGTATACCGTTTTAATCTTTGAGGGACTAAATTGTACTTTTTAATCTTTTAGGGACCGAATTGTCAGTTTAGTGATCTTTTAGGGACCAAATTATTAGTATACTCTACTTTAAAAGTTTCGTCTCTTAGACTTGGGTTTCAGTCCGGGCTCGCTTAGAAAATATATGGGTCTAAAACAGGCAAAGAAGATTTTGATCTATATTTAGAAAAAACACAATATTTTTTAATTTTATAAATTGAAAAAATATATAAAATTATAAAGATGAAAAATTAAATATTTTATATATATTGAAATAATTTAATTATATATTTACATTTATACTTTTTTATAGTTAAAGATAAAAAATAATATATTTCAAAATTTCTCTAAATAGGTGTTCATCAATTATAGAAATTCAACTATTCCTATAATTTGGAGATGGAAATTGATCTTGGTTCTCTATGAATTAATGGATATATTAAATACTCTATTCATCATTGTTTTATGTAGACGCGTCAAATAATATGGACCATTAAAATCTTTCGGAAATATTAATGAAGCATTAATTCTAAATTTTGTTAAAGGAAAAGTTTTTCTTGAGAAAGTATATGAGAATAAACAGCTGCATCATTTTCAAGACCCATAAAGGATTTGTGTTTTATCTCCTGGTTTTCTTTTGCTTTGACTCATTGAGATAAAAAGTAATCAGATCTTTTTGTTATTATTATCTATAAGATTTGGGAGAGGAGAAACAAAATTCTTTTTGATCCAAATGCTCTGAGATGGACTGATGAGAAAATTGTGGAGGATAGTTTGAAGCAAAGTGATGCTTGTGTTATATCCAATGCTTCATCCCTCTTTGTAAATAGTGATTATAGTGATGAAAAGTGGGAAAAACCTCTTAGATGTTTTTCTAAAATTAATTTTGATGCTGTTGTCCATCCTGATGGTAATGGGGGCATTAGTTGTGTGATCAGGGATAGTGATCAGGGATAGTAGGGGTTATTGCCTTGGTGCTGCAACTAGGCGTATTTTCTCAAGTCTCTCAGTGGATCAACTTGAGGGCATGGCTGTTGTACAGAGTGCAGTTTTTGCTAGAAATCTCTACTGTAATAAGGTGATATTGGAGGGGGATTCATCAAAAGTCTGCAATTTTTACAACTCCAAGCAGGTGGACCGATCTGTTTTTGGTTCTATTTTAGCAAATCTCCATAGTTTAGGCAATTGCTTTAATTCTTTTCATGTACAGTGGAAGAGAAGGAAATGTAATAATGCAGCCCATGAGGTTGCAAAGCTTTCTTTTTCTTGTACAGATTCTATTTTGAAGGTGTATTGGTTTGATGACCTACTTTCACCACTTGTTGCTGCTTTGGCATCTGATGCAAATTAATGGAATGCTTCAGTTTTCATAAAAAAAAATATAACAGTTAATTATATATACTTTTTATTTCAGAATTTTAAATCTGCACGGGATATATACCAGTACCACAATATACTAAAAAAGAAGATACCAAAGAGATATATATGAAAAAGAAAAGTGTTTTATTGTTGAGTTGAAGTAGCGATAAAATAGCAGAGAATATATGGCAAGACCATTATTAGTATTGCCGTCTTGAGGCAATCTTTTTTTTTTTTTGATATAATTGAAAAAATGGTGAAAGGAATAAAAAAACACTAAACAATAAAATCTACCTAACGCGAGGTGTCCGCCTGAGTGGAGCCATAATCATCCTTGACTGACCTAGACACTTCTAATCTATTATATACATCATCAGTAGTCATAAACATACAACAATTATCAAACGAAATATTAAAGACATCCTTATATTTAGCAATCCTGCAATTAATTATGTGAATAGCAAAAATTGGTGAGATCGCAGTGTTCCTCCAGACCCTGTCATTCTGTAGCTTCCAAATAACGTCAAGACCAATTAGCACTGTCAGCCAATCATCATAATTCGTCATAGGCTGTTTTTTCCACCTATTAATCCATAATCGGAGCCATTTTTGTATATTATAAAATCGTGTGCTGCTCGATCTAACGGAGACAGTAAAGTCAAACCACACAGCACGAGCAAAGTCACATTTAAAATAAGATGATGAACAGAATCGTCACTGATCCCAGAAGGGCCGTCTCGAGCCAATCAAAGTAAAACATGTGAAGCCATTCACATGTAAATACTTTTTGTAATTGGGGTGAAGTTACGAGCTAGATGACATGTTAGTTCACAATTACGTCGGTAGTTGAATGAAACACATTAAATTAAAAAAATCAACCCACAATTATTACATTTTCTTATTATTGATTTTGTTTGCAATGTAAGGTTCTTATAAATAATCTCGTATTGTTAAATTATTAATTGTCAATGCTTTTCTTTTTTAATGATTTTTTAACGTGTGGATGGGACTGTCACGGAAGTTGTGGTTTTGATTAATTCTTTAGATCTGAGCTTTTTTTCGTTGAGAAAAATTAGGGAATTTAATTATTCTTTTAAAAAATAAAAATAAAAATAAGAAAATGAATCAATAATTAGTTTCTCTTCTTTCTTTCTTCCTGCCTCTGTGGTGTGAGAAGCTGTAGATTTTTTTTTTTTTGGTTCTGGAACTTCCCAAATCTCTTCATCTCGATTCTTCCCCTTTTTCTCTGCTCGATCTTCTCCTCGTATCTTTTTTTTCCTTCCCTATATAGCTCCCATTTTCAAAATCCCAACCTGTTGTTATTCTCTGTATGTAAGCATTTCAATTAATATTCCATCCATTGACGTAAATTTGCTATAATTTTACCTGGAACGGCGATAACTCGATCCGTATAAATTAGGCTTCATGCCAAGCTTGAGTGAGAATTAGCGGGTCGTTTTTTTTATAATAGGAAATATTGAATCAGCAGCGAAAAAGGCGGAGTGATGGCGGTGGTTCTGATTATTGCGGAAGGAGGTGGAGCTGACGGAGCTGGAATGGCGAATGGAAATCCATGATTCGCATGAGTTTTTGAAAGATAATGTTGTATTTGAAGCAGCCTAGAGTTCAGAATATGGTTTTGTATTTATGTGTTGTGCGTGTTTCGCTTCCTGGCTTTAATTATTAGGTGATCCTGAATTTCAACGCGCTATCTCTGCATGCCATGTTAATAGTTTCCCTGAGCCCGAGGCTCGGGGGATCAAAGTAGTGTTTGAAGAGGGTAAAAAGAGAACTAGAAAGTGTTATGGCGTCGTCAGATAATGAACATTCTCCTTTTCATTCTGCCTCCGAGTCTGATGAACCCCGTCCTCCTGCACATGCCTTTATGCAGAAATTTAGGCTCTACGAAACTCGATCGGTATGCCCTTTCCTCATTGTTCTTCCCACCTTTAGGCTCTGTGATTTTGTCACCCTCTTATCATTTTGTGGGGGAAATGTTGTGGTATTTTGTTTTTCTGCTGAGTGTTTTTCTGCCATTTTCCTGTGTTTAATTGAAATGCGGCCCTTTAATAATCTCCGTTGCTGGTCTTAAGTTACCCTTTCCTGGTTCATTTTCTTATTCAGTGATAGAATGCATGCTCGAGGGGATCTCAAAGATACCCTTCCATCTAGTTATATATAATTTATTTACGTGTATATTGAGCTTGGGCTAAACCATTTGTGTATCTTTGTTATTTATAATTTATTATTATTACTCTTTAAGTCAAAATAATATATATATATATATATTTATATTTTGTTAAGATTACCTTATGCATTTGTTTTATGGTTATGCGACAGAATTTTTACATGATAGGAAGAGACAAGAGCAGAACATATTGGAGAGTTTTAAAGATTGATCGTTTAGATCCTTCTGAGCTAAATCTACTTGAAGATTCAACCCCATATACGGAAATGGAATGTTCTGACCTGTTGAGGCGGATACACGAAGGGAATAAGTCCACTGGTGGTCTGAAATTTGTAACAACATGCTATGGAATTGTTGGTATGCAGACCCATGATATCTTGTCCATTGTCCCTTGACAAATTATCATTCATCATCTTGATATGTTATTCTGTTTTTCTATTACTAGGGTTCATCAAATTTTTGGGTCCTTACTACATGCTGCTTATCACAAAAAGAAGGCAAATTGGTGCAATCTGTGGTCATGCAGTATATGCTATCTCTAAAACTGAGATGATTCCATTACCAAATTCTTCAGCTTTGTCTAACGTCGCCAATTCTAAAAATGAAAACAGGTCTTTACAATCTTGCATGCTGTACAACTGTATTTCTGAATGAAAATCTGTCTGTTTTGATGTTTGGCATCTATTTGCATTTCCATAAAATTGAATTTTACTGCTTTATATCTTCCCACTGTTTCTTAAAACCATTTACAATTTTGCTTATTTTTAGCATGCATTTCTGAGGATTTCCTTTCAATTCTTTTTGTTGATTCAGTTTTTATATTATTTTTGTTATCATATTGTTTTAAAAGAATTTCTTAACAGTTATATGAAAACTATTGCATACCTCTTATCGACAATAGCATCCCTCAGGTTAACCTGAATATCCAGAGTTCATTTGTCGAATAAGTTTGCTTGTTTGTTGGAAAAATGAAATTTTGATTATATTTCGTCGATGGTGGTTTGTATTCTTAATTCTTTTCATTATCTCTCCAATTTAAACAGAGCCTTCTGATCTGTTGTCTACTTATATTTTGTTCTAAACTGTGGCAAACTTTATATTAATTATGTTATTTTCTTTTTTAGGTACAAGAAGCTTCTATGCACGGTCGACCTTACCAAGGACTTCTTTTTTAGTTACTCATATCACATTATGCGTAGTCTTCAGAAGAACCTGTGTGATAATGAGACGGGACATGTCCTTTATGAGACCATGTTTGTCTGGAATGAATTCTTGACCCGGGGAATTAGGAAGAACCTCCGGAATACTCTTTGGACAGTAGCACTAGTGTATGGCTTTTTTAAACAGGTGAAAATAAATATCCCTCCAAGCCTTTGGCAGTGAATTGTCTGATTAACCATTATCGTCTCTTAATAATGGTCACGATTTCTTTGTATTTTCCCCTTCAGCTGTATAGTTGTTGCATAATAGCTATAACACACTGATACTTTGTTCTATTTGTTTGGTATTGGTGCAACAGATCTGGATGATATTGCTTCTGATAAATTGGATCCTATATTTGTTGATTGACTAATATCTAGCTTATTTACTAGCATTTCGTGACTGATTGAAGTAGTTGTGTATTTTGAGCTTGAAAATCTGACTTCTATCTGGTGGTTTTATTAGAACACTCTTAATATATCTGGACGGGAGGTCATTCTCACGCTCATTGCAAGACGTTCACGGCATTATGCTGGCACTAGGTATAGATGTTTCATCCTATTTTATGTGCTCATTTGAGATTGTTATTTTAGGAAAGCATCAAATGGTGCACTACTGTTTTGATGCATTTACAACCTAATCATAAAATGGAGCATTTATTCGATTCCTTAAATCATAAAAAAAATGAAAAAGTAAGAATTACACAATTGCATGACAAAATGTCCACCTTAGAGATTTTTCTTTTACAAAAAAAGAATTAAGGACTACATGTAGATTGGGTTATGAACACCTTTGGAATAGAAAGTTTCTTAACCACTAGAAATCCAGCATTTGAAACTTTGTATATTAAGCATCTGGTACTTTGTGTTAAGCGTTGTTTTCCATTTTAACAAATAGAACCAAAGCATACATATTTTATTGTTGATTTTTGCAGTTCCAACTTCAAAGCTTTGTTTTATTTGGCTATTTTGTGTAGGTATCTAAGAAGAGGTGTTAACGAGAAGGGCCGAGTTGCTAATGATGTTGAGACAGAACAAATTGTGTTTGAGGATGTTCCTGAAGGTCTTCCCATCCAAATAAGTTCTGTTGTTCAGAATCGTGGCTCAATACCTCTTTTCTGGTCACAGGAAACTTCACGGCTAAATCTGAAACCAGATATTATTTGTATGTGTTTCCAAATATTGTAACAATTAACTTTTCCCTTATGTTCTCTAAGTTAATGTGAACGAGTTCCATGTAGTTGCTTATGTCATGACTTGTTCATCTTTTCCAGTGTCAAAGAAGGATCAAGATTATCAGGCCACCAGACTTCACTTTGAGGATCTTGTCAAAAGATATGGGAATCCCATAATAATTTTGAATTTAATAAAGGTAATTTCTCCCATCTCCCCACCCATTGTTCCTCAATATGAATATTTTCCTGTACCATGGTCAACTTTATCTACAGGGTGTTTTATCACATGGATCAACATAATTAAATGTCTTGGACTATTTTGGTTGTATAATTTCTGGCATTAAAGAAAGAGTGCAATGTTAATATGACAAAACAGTGTTGCTATTGTAAGTACTCTCTGATTTCGCATGCCTCAAAATTTTAATGAGCCTTTCGTGTGATTGATATTGCATTATTTTTAATCAACAGACCAATGAGAAGAAGCCTCGTGAATCCATACTGCGTTTAGAGTTTGCTAATGCAATTGATATTATCAATAAAGATCTACCTGAGGATAACAGACTTAAGTTCCTTCACTGGGATCTGCATAGACATTTTCAGAGGTACCTGTCCATATTCATATGTGTCGGTCCTCTTTTTTTTTTTTCGGCTGAAGTGTTGATACTTCTTACATAAACAAAAATTGTGCTGTAAGAGGATGTTGATTAAATTAACTTTTATTCTTTTTCCAGCAAAAATACAAATGTCTTGCTACTTCTGGGAAAAGTCGCTGCATTTGCATTGACATTAACAGGTTATTTCTACTGTCAAGTGACACCAACTTTGGGGTCAGAGGACTGTTCCATCTTGCTATCTACAGAGTGAGTTCTTCGTTTTGTTATAATGACTTCTTTTAACACTTATCAGATTCACTTCCTATATGTATATATATAAAATGTTGTGTTAGGGCTTGAGAAATGGAGATCAAACAGTGAGAAAATTTTCCATTGAATGAAGGAAAAACTGTTAAAAAAAAAGAGGATAATGCATGACGGAGAGGTGAAGAACCTAAAGTTCTTTTGTTTGCTGATGTTAAGGTTTTCATGCAGCAATGTTGATAAGGGAGACTTTTCACTTCCAAGAAACTTCGATGATGATAATGTGGATACTAATAATTCAGAGAGGAAGCTTTTAGGAGGAAATAATGTTGCCAATGGAGATCATTCAGTAACGCCCATGTTCCAGAGTGGAGTAGTCAGGACCAATTGCATAGATTGCTTAGATCGCACAAATGTAGCACAATATGCATATGGGTTGGCTGCTCTTGGCCACCAGCTTTATGCTCTGGGAGTCAATGACCACCCAAGAATTGACCTCAATGATTCTGTTGCTGATGATTTGATGAGTTTGTATGAGCAGATGGGTGACACACTTGCACATCAGTACGGCGGTTCTGCTGCCCACAATAAGGTAATTTGTAGTTGCTAGACTCTCTGCAGTTGCTTTAATTTTTACTATATACTCTGGCATGGTGTATGACATTTTTGCTACATTCTCTTGTTCTTAATGATCTTTGAAGCCATTTAAATGAAAAAGTGTAAATTTTGTCATTGGTTTTAAGCTTTTCAGAGAATAAGATAACCCCTCTTAGTTCTACCTTATTGATTTGGTAAAGGAGACTCCTTTTTTTTTTTTTAATTTTGGGGATGGAAGTAGTACAAATTCTTTATTATCCACTTCAGTCACTATTTAGGGATTAACAACATTTATTAACTGTCTAATTATTTTGTCTAGGCTGGATGCAATATGATAGCCTTGTTTGATATCTTGTTGGTACTGTGAGAATAGGTTCATGTCCTGTGTTCTTTTCATTGTATTATCCTGAAGATTATTGACAAGTTTGACATTGTGACTCCTGAGTCCCACCTATATTAATAAAAAACTATGCATATTGGGTATTAGAATAAACATTTTATGAGAATGGAGAGCTGTGGCTGGTTGGTATTTTGGTTTTTCTCTATTTCTTATGTTTTATGTTACACGACTTCAATGTTAAATAGGCAGGTTAGCAGTTAAATTTGATCAATTGGTAGAGAATCCTATAATCCGGGGAAGGGGAAGACCAAAGAAAACTATCCAAGAAACTATCCGAAAAGATTTAGCTATCAATAACCTTACGGTTGACATGTGCAAGGATAGAACACGTTGGCGTCAGTTGATTCATATAGCCGACCCCACCTAGTGGGATAAGGCTTTGGTTGTTGTTGTTGTTGTTTTCTTGCCGAGCATTGTTATTGAATTTGATTTCTCTTTTTTTTTTTTCATATAGGAATTGAATTTGATTTCACATTAACATAAATGCACTTGCCGTTTCTGATAATTTTGTTCTTTACTTAATGCTGCTATGTAGATATTCTCTGAAAGGAGAGGCCAGTGGAGAGCTGCAACACAATCTCAGGAGTTTTTTAGGACTCTTCAACGCTATTACAGCAATGCATACATGGATGCTGAGAAACAAGATGCAATTAATGTGTATGTGCTGCAGTCCCCATCTCTTTCTCTCAGTGATCAAGTCGGCATTGTATTGAATTATTTATGTCAATGACTATTTCAATCTAAATGCTTTAGCTGTTGCTGGAAGCTCCATGAATGGATTAATAATAGCTTTAGCATGCCCCTCACCTGAAAGTTAAAACATCAGTCTCCAGCATACCTTATGTTTGAATTTACTTCTATTTGAAGAATAAGGGTGGCAAGGATCAAATTCCTGATTTCTAGGTGACAAAGGCTTTGTTTTCATGTCAATAACTGCATCACCTAAATATTTAGTAGTCAGGGAAAGGGTGCAAGTAATTTCTCTAATATTCTAAAATTTAAATAATGAATCATTAATAAGTATTTGGCTGTAGAACTATTCCAAAGCTGGCACTCAGATATGAGAGAAGAGGCCCATTACTGGAGCCAAGCTTTGTTTTTTCAATTGGAGAGATATTTCACTATCACATCAATCAGACTTCCTACCATTTTTATCCTCTGGCTTTTGTTTTCCTATAATTGGTTTTACTCTGTAGCTCATTGAATCAATGTAGCAGATCTTGCCAACTATACATGACTGTTCATAATTTTATGACATCATCTCTTTGTAAATGTCTTTTGGGTGTTCAATGATTGTTCTTTTCAAGAAAAAGAAATGCTTAAGAGGTTCTGTATGACTATCTTTTCCACGCAACATAATATAATTTCTCTATTTATTGGAGCAGATTCCTGGGACACTTTCAGCCTCAACACGGTAAGCCTTCACTGTGGGAGTTGGGTTCAGATCAGCACTATGATGCAGAGAGACATGGAGAAGATGGAAGGTATATTACCTTACTAGGCCAGCCAAGATGGCTTCATTTATGAATCAGAGGAATAAAAAGCCCTTATACTTCTATTATGGACATATTTTGACAGAAAACTTCTAAAACATCTTGCTTACTGTTTTCTGAGCCTTTGAAATTCAATAATCTAACTTATGATAGATATTTCAATAGCAATTTTATTGACTTGTTGATTGTCACATATGTCATAGTCACATGAAACATAAGAAAAGTGCCTATTTATAACATTGGAATTTGGTCTTCAGGTCAATTTTTAAAAGATCATTATCAGATGGGAGCATTCTTCGCAACAGTTCTACACCTGTCTCAGCTTCAACTGCCAAGCAGGAAAAGCTTTCTAATTCAGGTTTTTCAGACAGATTGGACAAAGGAAGCAAACCCTTTTGTGAGTCATCACCTGAAATATCAACTTCTGAGAGTGACATAGTATTTTCAAGGTTTGCACTCTATTAATGGACTGGGAAATCTGTAGTCTGTGTTGAGTCATACAGGAATATTTAGATTTCCATTTGGCAGTATCCTGTTTTAGTAACTTCCGTGTTTTTTAACTGCATTTACCAAATTATACACACACATACTCTGCTTGTTGTGTGTGTATCAAATTTGCCAGTTACAAACCACATAATATGTAATCTATATGGTGTCAATAACTCTGTATACTGCATTGAAGCAACCTACAAACTAATGGTGGCTGCTGGCAAGAGGGGTGATGTAGCCAGCTATTTGCTTCATTCTCTTATATAGTTAGTGTACGAATGATGTGCTATTCTTTGTGTTTTAATAGGTATACTCCCGCAATGCCTCGCAGACAGCTTTTTGGAGACATGCAGAGAGAGCGCTGCCTTGAAAGTGAGCATATTTATTATTCTGAACACGGGGATTCATTAAACTGCTCCAATTTTGTTGACCTGGATTGGCTATCTTCTTCGGGGAACTCTTGTGAAGAAGAGCCGTATGAGAGGTAATGCTTCCTGGTGTTGCAACGAGGCTTTAGTGCAAGTGCATTCCAGTATTAAGTAGTTGTAGGGTTATTGTGTATAGGAAATGGTTGGGATTTGGAATTAGGGAATAATATTGCCAATTTTGTGCACTAGTGTCACTGTTTGTATGAGATGTATGATGTACATCTCATAGTATAAAACATTATTTCTTTGTCACGAAAATGTTTTTGTAGTTGTTTATTAAAGCCCACTTATGCTGGATGCAGGTCATCAATTATGAACTCTCCAATTGCTGGGCTTTCCTCAGAAAATGTTATCAATGTAGTGATGGGAGAGACAACTCCCTCTACTAGTGAATATGGTTCCAGCATGAAGGTACCACCCCTCTTCTTCCTATATTTTGTTGTACAATAATATCCCACGACTCCTAAAGTTCCTATGCTTTAATAGATCACATATTCCAATTATCTATGCTAGTAAGTTCTGTAGCATGGCATGAGTATGAAATAATTATATCTTGGTTTAAAAAAGAAGTTTCAAGTCTCAACTGTTCATGGACCAGCAACCAGAGGTTTTACTATGATCTCATATTAGATGTCTTGCGAACTCAACAATAATGAATCATTTAGAGTGTTCACGAGGATGATTTCATGTGAGAGCCAAACCTTTTGTAAACTTATAATTAAGATAGGATCCCCATGAGGTTGGTTTTCATGTACAAAATGGTCTTTGTGTCTGTTGTCAAATTAATTCTGTTGTATTCTCAGGGACGGGAGCAAAGTGAATCAGAGTTGTACAATAATCCACAGACGAACGTGTTAGAGGAATTTCCTGATAGTTTTGTACAATGGGTGACTTCTGGACAGACACTTTGCCATTGAATCCTGGCATAGTGATCCTTTGCACTAATATATAATCTACACTTAGTTGACTTGGCTTACTGTAAAGATGCTGATTAGAAGAAAGTCAGAGACTAGAGAGAGAGAGCTTTTATAATGGAGGGGGAAATGAAAGAAACACGCATTCATTCAAGGTGGCTTCGATCTGTATGAGATGCTGATCCAAGAAGCAATCTTGTGGGTGTTCAGTGTATTGACTTGCAGGATTAGTTTTGTTGTGAAACTTTGTCAACCTGAACGAATAGTAGAACAAGAGTAAATAGCAGACGGATGTAAAATTCTTGTCTTTTTTCGCTTTTTGGAGCTCATTGTCTTCATTCTTCTTTCACCAAGATGATGATTATAGGTGTGTGTTGTAAACTATGAAGCATGGACACTGACACGGACACGGGACACGACACGGACACGGACACAGCGACACGTCAAACTCTCAAAATTACGCGACACGACACGGCATATATTTATATATATAAATAATTAAATATTCATAATTTTTAATGAAAAAATTAAAAATTATAATTTTTATTCATAATATATGTCATATCTATTATTATTTTCTCTTGCCTATCATGTTAAAGTTACAAAAAATTGATTTATATTCTAAAATTTATGGATATGTGTCGTGTCGGTGTCATACGAGTGTCGGACACTGACACGTGTCTGACACGGCGACACGCCTTCAAAATGAAGTGTCCATGCTTCCTAGGTTGTAAATATTGTTACCCTGATCATTGGAGCTTCACTTTTAGAATTGCAGATAATTCATTCTTTTAAATAATTTTGCTTCCTGTAAAACTTGGGCGTCTCATCACACACTGCCATCTGAGGTTTGGATTGCATAATGCAGTTAATTAGTTTTTAGAGTAAACATATAAATTAGTCCCTGATAGATGCACAAATTAGCAACTCAGCCCCTCTTTAAAAATTCAATTTACACTCATTAGTTCTTAAAAGTCATGAATACATTTACTTTTTTTTGTCCTTGTCAATTAGTTTATTAAAATAGATTTGAGGAATTAAGTTGTATTGCTTGCAAGAATTTCAAGTTATATAGATAACACCACAAAGAAAGATTTGCAATGAAAGCAGTAAAGCACTACGGAGGCAAGCCTAAGCTACAATATTACAATTAAGGGTCTGTTTGGCAGTCCCAATANTCTACCCCTATACAAATCACAAAAATCCATCTACTTTTTCCTACCAACCACAATCATTACAACCCCTTTTATATAATTTCACACCCTATTTAACATCATTCTCAATAAAATCACCCAAACACCAATACATCATCTCATCTCATCCAATTAAATTATAATCTCATCCCATCCATTTGAATTGGATTGGACTGGATTGGATTAGGATTGGGGTTCTCCCAAACAGGCCCTAAAATAGCCAAAAGTTGGGCTTAGAAAAGTGTAGAGGGAATGTGTGAAGTTTGAATACACTGTAAATTAGTAAAATTATGTATTAATAATAAATTAATACCAGCTAAATGATGAAAAGGCATTCTCATAATAAGTCATCCAATTCTACAACATGGACAAAATTACAGGGCATGAATGGTATGGAAATGGATCACCTAAATTATAGTGGCTAAAGTATTGTTAAAGTATCCATTACTAATCATTGGATGAGTTGACTATGAATTTATGTGTTGACTACTTCAAGGCATTTGACAAAATTTCTTGGGATTTCCTTCTCCGAGTCCTGAAGGATATGAATTTCCCAGATAAGTGGCTTCAACTCATCCACCAGTGTATTAGTACCACAAACTTCCACATTCTGATCAATGGTGCAGCTACGAAATCTTTCTCCCCCAAGTGTGAGCTTAGACAGGGAGACCCCTTATCTCCCTATCTTTTTTTGCTCTGCTTAAATGTGTTCTCTCATCATCTCACCAATTTGCAGCTCACTAAGAAAATCTCTGGTGTCAA
Source organism: Chamaecrista fasciculata (assembly GCA_003254925.1). Taxonomy (NCBI): domain Eukaryota; kingdom Viridiplantae; phylum Streptophyta; class Magnoliopsida; order Fabales; family Fabaceae; genus Chamaecrista; species Chamaecrista fasciculata. The sequence continues at coordinate 370,136 of QANZ01021509.1, read as the reverse complement.
GATTGCAAAAAAGGGACCCAAAATAAACCACCTTCTTTTTGCAGATGATTGTGTTCTTTTCTTTAAGGCTAACATGGAGACATGCAATATCATTAATAATCTCCTCTTGAGATTTGCTTCAATTTCTGGGTTGAAGGTGAACACTAACAATTTGCAGGTCTATTTTAGTCCAAATACTCCACCTCGTTTCAGGAAGCTGATGAGTAAAATTCTGAAATGTCCCTACTCTGATACCATTGGCCTTTACTTAGGCAACACGCTTGATGGTGAGAACATGAAAATTAATTCCTTCAAGCATCTCCATTCCGCTCTCAGTAACAAGCTTCAGGGTTGGAAAGGAAGGTTCCTCTCTCAAGCAGGCTGTGTAACTCTGATTAAATCAACTCTGGCATCCATCTCCACCTACTTCCTCAGTCACATGCATCTGACAAAGACTCAAGCAGGGAAGTGTGATTCTATTATTAATAACTTTCTTTGGGGTGGCGATGGTAACAAAAGGATAATTCATACCTTGAGTTGGGCCACAATTTGCACCCCTCTGAAGGATGGAGGCCTTGGTATCCGTAATATGTTTGAGCTCAACCAAGCATTGCTTGCCAAGCACGTTTGGAAAATTATCAACAACAATGACAGTCTGCTTGGGCAGACTATGCTTGCTAAATATGGATCTAGTGATGAGATTGATGGCTTCAAATGCCCCTCAAACTCCTCCACTATCTGGAAAGGCATGTATAAGTCCTACGTGCTTCTCAAACCCCATATTAGATGGCAAGTTGGCGATGGCACCAGTATCAGCCTCCGTAACAACCATTGGTTTCCCCCCCATAATACACCTGAGGACATCAACAAGGTTAGTGACCTGATGCATGAGAATGGGACTTGGAACCGCAGTCTTGTCCATGATATCTACTCAAACTCGGATGCTGCCACTATCATTGCTATGCCCATCTCTAAATTTGGTGTCGTTGACAAACCTCTATGGCTTGGTACTGCTTCCGGGGATTTCTCTGTCAAAAGTGCATATAATCTCCTTTCTTCAGGTAAGAAGGTGAATCAAGACCCTACACCTCGCAACCAAACAAACTGGTACAATTTGTGGAGGCTACATCTCCCACCTAAGCTCAAAATGTTTTGTTGGAAACTCATGCATAAGGGTCTCCCAATTGGTGAGCTTCTTAGACATAGGAATATTGGTCCTATGGAGTACTGCACTTTTGGTTGTCAGTCTGTTGAGACCTATGATCACCTCTTTCTTCATTGCGACATTGCCCGCTCTGTTTGGTTTGGTTCTATAATGAATCTTCGTACAAAGAACGTCTCCACCATAGGCATTGTTAGTTGGATTGCTAGTTTGGTGAGAAATTGTAATGCTTCAAATAAAGGTACCAGTAGGTGGGATGCAACTCACCTGGCTATTTGGATCTGCTGGGGCATCTATCACCAACGAAATGAAACTTTGTTCAGAAATTCTGTAGCTAACCCGACCTCTATTATCCATTTAATTGGAAATATGATGAACCAACATGCTCGCTGCCATAATAACCAACTTGGTCTTGAGCAGAAGATCCAACCGTCTCTTTCTCCAACAACTTTGGACAATCTAAACTGGGTTGTTGATTTTTGCAATTGGAAATTGCACAAAAAGATTGGTGTTGGCATTTTCCAGATCTGCAACAACCTTCAGAGATTTTGTTATGGGGAGGTTCATGACCACTCAAAAGGCATTGATCAAGCTATCCTTCATACCATCAGGAGCCTCCTAGAGAGACTTCTATACTCTGAAAAAAAAAAAAAAAATTCGCACAGCTTTGGCATAACTAGGAAGTGTTGTGCTACCTTTTTAAGTCAAAAACTTGATAACCATCCTCGCACCAGAGTCATCCATGAAGACATTAGTAATATCTCTAACTGTTGTTGGGTTATTTCTTTTTAAAGCAAGTTTTAAATTTATAAGCCCAAGTGCAAGCGTACACTACCGAAGTAACATAAAAACTTAAGCACCGGGTATCGTCCCACCGAGATCTTACTTGCGAATTCACTCTAAACACAGGCTATAGCGATTCATTTAATCTAAGCAACCAAATTCCGATAAAAGATTCAACTGAATAAAACTAAATTGCAATAAACAGGTTCCAAATTGAACACCGAAAGAACTTCCTAGAATTCAAGTGTAAAAGACTTCCCTAGGATTATCCCTTCTTAGCAATTTCACTTAACTAATTAACTACTCTGAATATGGACTTACGATAATGGCAAAGCTAACCCTGAACTCTTAATTACCTATAATTACCTTTCAGTCAATTATAAGCCTCTTGAATCTAATTAACTCACCTATATTTCTATGGTGAACCAACTATATCAATGCATTAAGTTCAAGTTCAATTGGGTTCCCCTAGGCTAATAGGTATATGTCTATCCTATTAACAAATTCCATTAGAAAATGAAATCTAGAGGCAATCAATGCAAGACCTAGCCTCAATTAATCTCTTTCAAGCATAAATCAAAGCAATTCATAAGAATCCCCAACATTGGTGGCCACACAAAGAAGGAGAAAACATAATACTCATTAATTGAACTTTAACATCAAAAACATCCATAATCAAAGTAAACAATTAGTTAATGTACATTGCTAAGAAGTTCTAATCCTAGAGAACTATAAAGTTTAGCCTAACATTCCAAAACAAAAGAAATCAACAATCATGATGAAACAAAGAGGAAGAAAATAGAGAAAAGAGAAGAAACCCTAAAAGAGAAGCTCCCAATCTTCACTTTCTTCACCTAAATCCACCAAAATCGTGCTTCCCAAGCGAGAATCCAAGCTTACCCAGCAATTTCGCACTCTACTTTTGCTCTAGGGTTCGTCTCTTGCGGCTCCTTTAGTCCCTCTTCGAAGAATGATCCGAATCTGCCCCAAAAATCGCTAAAAGCCGTCGCGACTCGCCTAGGCGAGCTGCACCTCGCCTAGGCGAGATGTCTTCATTAATCCTAGCTGGCACAGGACAGGGCGCCTAGGCGCTCAAATGGGCGCCTAGGCGAGGAGGATTTTTCAGCAGCACTAAAATCTTCATTTTGACCCCGATTCGCTTCATACGGAGAACCCCGGACCTCTCAACATCTTCTAGGCATTTTAAGCTTCAATTCAAGGTCCTGAAACATTAAAAACTCAATAAATTTGGTGCCCGAAATCGTTGGTTAACTTGGAAAACATAAAACGAAAATAAATCAAACTAAAACTTAAAACTAAAAAATAAACATCTATAACTAATAAAACACTAAATACTCACTTAATAAGCTTCATTAATAAATAAAACATGGATAAAAGCCCCGAAATGACTTGAGATTATGACCAAATAACTCTAAATTATTAGAGTTATCACATGTCTCCATTATGTCTCGTTTAGCTTTACTGATTTCAGGTTGAAGAATAAAATTTGTAAAGCTCTATTGCATAGAGCAATAGGTTCGTTTTTCTTTGTTCCTTAATTGTACTGTTCTCTTTAAGGTTCAAAAAATAAAAATAAAATCAATCGTGTGGATGGAATAATTTAGCTACTGTAATGTAGCTGAGCCACTCCTGAATGGCATAGCCTTGGATTGCCTTCTCAGATCTAAATCCTGCTGTTCAACTTGATTTCTGCTAGTCAGCTCAACCACTAATTCTGATTTCTCACATAAACAGAGGGAAAATTAATAATAATTTTCATCTTCTAACTTCTGATTCATATCTTTGGTCCCACCAACTAATTCTGATTTTCATCTTTGGCCTTCTCAGCATTAACATTCTTTGGTTCTGTTGGAGTAGGAGGAGATGATGTTGAGCATGTAAGAGCTTTAATTATAGGCTTACTATGTCCAGTCTTAGATCTGGTCAACATAGGATGCGTATCATAGGCTTTCTTTTGTCTAACAACCCTCTCTGCTACAATTGGTGCCATAAAATCTGATGTAGAATCGGTTGAAATTGAAGGATTTAGTTGTTGCTGCTCCTCTAAAACAGGACAATCTGCACTACAATTATTAGAAGAAGGCAATACAGATCGAAAAGAAGATGAATGACCTTGATTAGATGACATTGGAGTAGGTAATTGAGCATTTTGAGATGCAGAAATAGAAGGAACAGCTCCTAAACAAATTGGTGAGACTAATGTGAGTGGAATTTTAGAACATATAGGAAGTGTTTGAGAGGGAAACTCTTTGTAATAAAACTGATGCTCATTGAATAAGACATGCCTAGACACATACATCCTATTTGATTTTGGATCAAAACACTTATAACCCTTATACTTGTTGTCATAACCAAGAAAGACACAAGGAACAGATTTGAAATCAAATTTATGCTTATTGTAGGGTCGAGTGAAGGGAAAACATACACAGCCTAATGTTTTTAAGAAAAGATAGTCAGGCAACTTGGAATAAAGAAGTTCATAAGGTGATTTATTAGTAAGTAGTGGTATAGGAAGTTTATTTATGAGATATGTAGCTGTAGAAATAGCATGATCCCAAAAGGTTAGTGGTAATGAAGATTTAGCCATTAGTTTTAATGCACATTCAGTGAGATGCCTACGTTTTCTCTCGGCTAAACCATTCTGTTCAGGTGTATGGGGACAACTAATTTGGTGAACAATACCACAATTAGCAAGTGTTTTAGAAATAGGAATAAACTCCCCACCCCCATTCGATTGAAAGGCTAGGATTTTATAACTAAAATGATTCTCAACAAGACTTTTAAAATTGAGTAAAGCAGTATGAGCATCAGATTTATTTTTCAGAAGATATAACCAAGTATACCGAGTGTAGGAATCAATAAAAACAATATAATACTTCCAACCATTTATTGAAACATGTGGACTAGGCCCCCAAACATCAGAATGAATAAGCTGAAATGGGTTTGTATATGAATGGGAAGAATTAGGAAAGGGAAGTTTGTGATGCTTCCCTAAAAAACAAGAATTACAAAAAGTAGTTTTATTATTTTTGTAGGAAACATTACAACTATTGAGAACTTGAGAAAGAATGGAATCAGATGGATGACCCAATCTTTTATGCCAAGTATCAACTGTAGTGGACAAAACCATTACAATGAAAGGAATTTTTATTACAATTCTGAACTAGAGAATTGTTACAAGTTTTTGAAACATTAGTACAAAGAGAAGATTGAGGACTAAGGGAAGACTCATGGAAGGCATATAGACCATCTTTGAGGTGTCCTCTAAGAAGAATCCTCTTGGAATCCTGACATTTAACATAACAAACATCAGAATGGAATTCAAAATAGACTTTTTTGTCTTTAGCAAATTTAGACACACTTAATAGATTCTTTTTCATAGCTGGAACATGTAGCAAAGAAGATAGAATAAGAGGTTTAGAGGAAGATTGCATCTCAGAACTACCAATATGCTCAATTGAAAGAGACTTACCATCTCCAATATACACCTGATCTTGGCCTCCATAGAACTCTTGAAGCTGCAAATTTGCCAAATCAGGGGTTACATGACATGATGCACCGGAATCTGGATACCAAGCCGGGTCATAGAGAGCTTCAAAAGTAGCCATCATCACGGTGTTCATGGATTTAGAACCACTCTCACTACTTGCTGAAGAACCATCAATAGAGGCAAAAGGACTCACATACTCTTGATCAAACCTAAAATGACACTGAAATGCCATATGCCCTGTTTTTCCACACAGCTGACATATTAACTTGGTATTAGAACTACCATTCTTAGCTCCTCGGTTTCCTCTACCCCTTGCTCCTCTTTGAGTATTCTGATAATAAAATTGCTGCCCATATTGATTACCATTTCCTCCATAAAACTGTCCATTATTACTAAAATTCTGACCCCTATACCCATTTTGCATAGGTTGGAAATAAGGCTTCCTATCTCTATTATATTGTTGTTGTACAATATTAACAGAGAGAGGCTCTACTGTCTTCTTCTTCTTGCTAATCCACTCTTCTTGAGTCATAAGAAGAGCTTCAAGTTCCGCTATAGTAAAAGATTAAGCTCTTGTATTCATTGAAGTTATGAAAGAATCATAATCTTCATCAAGTCCTTGGAAAATTGCTTCAATATGCTCTGTTACAGTGATGGGAGAACCTACTGAAGAAAGAGCATTTGCCAATTTCTTTATTTGTAAAAGATAATCGAACAAGGATGAACTTCCCTTCTTCATTGTGCGCAGCTGAGTCCGATATTGGTTCACTTTTGCTCGAGTCTTTGATGAAAAATGCACTTGCAAACGATCCCACACTCCATGCGAATATTCACACTCAATTACAAGGTCTGAAATAGACTGGGTCATTGAGGTCAACAACCAAGATAGCAAAAGTGAATCCTGAGATTCCCAGTTTAAGAAATCTTCGTTGAAGACACCACGAGCTTCATCTTCATCACTTGCAAACTGGGGAGGAATATACTGAGGACCCAAAAAATATTTCTTCAGACGATACCCTTTGACTGCAGCAAGAACCTGACGACGCCAATTCAAGAAGTTGGTTGCTTCCAGCTTCTAGGGAATTGGATGAGAAAAAGAATGAGGAACGAAAACATTAGTTTTCGCTGCATTCACCATCGCCGGCGCATTTGTCATCGCCGGACGAGGTGGCGCTGGCCGGTGACCTCCATTCGTAGTTGCTTCGGACTAACGAGCGCTTGAATCGGCCATGACGCGTATCTGAATCGCGAACCACTTCTGGGATTGCGAGCGAACCTGAATCACGAACCACTTCTGGGATTGCGAGCGAACCTGAATCGCGAACACCTCTGGATGACGAGCGAACCTGAATCGCAAAACACCTCTGAGTTGCGAGCGAACCTGAATCGCAAAACACCTCTGGATGACAAGCGAACCTGAATCGCAAAACACCTCTAGATGACGAGGGAACCTGAATCGCAAAACACCTCTGGGTTGCGAGCGTTTCTTGACGTTTCTTAATATCGAACACCTCTGGGTGCTTCTTGATATCAAACGTATCTGAGTTTCACTAACTATGCCTAAACTAGCATTCTGGATTACCCTAAAGAGCGATATGAATAAAGTCGATATATAATGCAATTTTCTAATAACGAAGGGATTTTATAATGATTACTTGCAATTAATTGAACAAATTCTGTTCATCCATGATTTTAATCAGTTAGTTTGAACATGATTTTAATCAATTAGTACATGGCAGTTTGATGCTAATCAACTGTAAAATATGTTGTACGGTTGTACCCAGCTTAACCAGAAAGTGATCTAAATTCTAACACATATTTTACAACCGTACAACATATTTTACACAAGAGACATGGCAGTTTGATGCTAATCAACTGAAATAGCAACAAAGTATAATCATGAATTCACGATCATGACGACAAGCGAATGCGAGAAAAAGATTTAATTTTTAAAGTTATAGCATCCAGCTCTCTTTATCTAATACAAAAGTTAAACTTATAATTTGTGGATTATTGATAAATTAACGGACTAACTTAAGGTTGCGACTGTTGCCTTTATCTTGGTTTATTTATCGTTGAGCAATCACCTCACTACAAAAAATAGTTATAATGACCTAACTTGTATACGACAACAACACAAAAAATCAAAAATAGAAGCAAAGCAATTCAATTTATATTTTTATCTCACTTTTACTGGTCAATTTGCTGTGAATTTTTATTTTGGATTAAGCTTACATACAATTTTTTTTTTATATTTATCAAACTTTTGTTAATAAAATAAAAACACGTTTAAAAAATTGTTGTATGATCAATGATTGATCCTTAATGTTTCTTAACAGTTTCGTTTTGGTCCCTAATATTTCCTAATAGGTTCAATGATTGTTTCTTAATAGTTTTGTTTTGGTCCCTAATATTTCCTAATAGGTTCAATGATTGGTCCTTACCTACTGAATATGGTATTATCTCTCTCATTTTAAGTTCAAATACAATGAAATTGAAGTTGAGTTACTTTCGATGAGTTTTTTCTCTGCTAAGTTGGAACTGTCGGCAAAAGAGATTATATTAGGCATGATATCAAGCCTAAAAGTTGACATATTGTTTCATGAAGTTTGTCATATCTTTTTCGTTTCAAGTCTAAATATAACCAAATAGAAGTTACGGGTTACCAACTTCATAAAATAAGAGACTTACTTTCGAGTCTTATTTAACTTTGTTTGCCTACGAACCTAATTAGGAAGAAAAGGAATTCATCAAAAGCAACTCATAACTTAAATTTTGTCGCATTAGGATTTTAAATAAGAGAACTATAACTATATTTAATAATTAGAAACCAAAATACAACTTGAAAGCATTAAAGAACAAAACAGTTAAACAGAACACAAAAATATTATAGACCAAAATGAGGTTTTGACCTTTATGTTATAACAAAAAATGAATATTTTGTAATTGTCCCATCTCATTTGGGACACAAAATGGATCTTAAAGTGTCCAAACATATTTCTCTTGGAAACGACGTCAGATAGTTCGCACGTTTTGGAAAAAGTCATATTCAGTGAACAGGTTCGTATGGCTCTTTCCTTCCCATCGTTTGTGTTTGTTTGCTTTTTCTTTTTTTCCTTTTGTGGGGCGGGACAGCACAAATAATGTGGCGTTAACAATTAAACACTACTAATTTGGTTGCATCGTCACTTATCACTCCTCTTTCTCTAACTCGCCAATTATTTATTTATTACCCAAATATCATTTTGGTCCTTAAATTATAAAGTGAACTTCGTTTTAATTCTTAAACTATTTTTCTTTCCATTTTTTTGGCTTGAATTCATTTAGTTTTCACTTTTAAATTTTTCTACTCTCATCTTCTAGAGTGAAATATAGCATAAGGCCAATAAGTTGATTCGATATCTCACTATCAACTCCTTAGTCAGTTTCATCGTTAATTCTCAATTGTGATTTTGTGTGATTTTTATTGTTATTTTTGAAATAGAAATTTGATATAGATAATTTCTCTCTTATTAAATGATTCAGCTGATAAATTAAAAAAAAATATCTTTCTTCTTATAAAAAAATCAAACACAATTTTTTTTTAACGTGTGACTAAAAAAAAGATTTTTCTTTTTACTACTCACTTATTAGAACATGTATATGTAATTAATCGATTATTTGTTCAAGCCAGAGATAACAATAAAAATAACATGGAATCATGTTTTAGACTAACAATTAAAAAATAAATAGAAAAAGTTGGATGAGCAAAATAAAATAATAAATAATTTTATTAGAGATTGAAACAAAATACATTCTATAAGTTATATGGATAAAAATAAAGTTTTGACCTTCATTTATTTATTTATATATTGAGTTTCACATCACTCTTTCATCATCCACATTACTATATACAATATTTATTCCCCATAAAACATCTTAACATATTAAATAAATATTGAATTTTTCATTTTATAAGTTTTAAGTTAAAAAATTCAGTTGCAACCAAGTAAGTGGGCTAATAATAATAAATTAACTAGCGCATAAACTAGGTAGAGCCGCCTAGTATTAATTTTTTAAAAAAACTCAACAGTGCATTATAAAATATTATTACGTATATAATTTCATTTATATTTATATGCGATGAAAATCACTTCAAGAGGATAAACTTGAGGGTCTCGGATAAATCTCTCCAACAATCAAGATAGCACATAGCTAAAATGGTGTTTGAAAATTCTAAAATTGTAAAACCTGGTTAGTGGTTAGTAGATTAATGACTGTTTATAGAGGCCATCAAATTATCAATTACTCACTCTGTTCTAAAATATTTGTTTTTTTAATGTAAATACACATAAATTAACAAAATGATTAATTTATTTAAAATAAAGAGAAATATGAGATAAAAAGGCTAAATTGTCCTCATTAAATTACTCTTAGTTACTCCCACTAATTTAGCTTTGACTATTCCTATTTTAGAAATTAATAGGGATAGAATGATAAAAAAAATAATTAATGTTCTATTGATTTTGTAGAACTTCAGACATTTTGGGACAAAAAAAATCTTCCAACAAAGTAGATATTTCGTGACGGAGGGAGTATTAAGAAAAAATACTTCCGTTAATGTTTTTTAGAATAAAATTGACAAAAAAAAATATAAAGTTCAAGGGTACAATTGACATGAATGTGAAAGTTTTTTAGTACAATAATTGACATAAAAAATAAAGTAGAAAAAAAAATCACTTACCATGTTATCATAAATATCAACATTTTTCATTAACGATTTTGATAGTGTTAAACCTTGAGTTACTACTCAGTCAAATAAAAAAAATTGAGGATATAATCAAAATTAGGGTACAACTGATAGTTTAAACTTTGAAGGCGCCAGAGACAGTTTTGCCTTCGATAATAATATACTCTTTATCATGTTTTTTAATTTAAGTTATGACTTAAGTTTCTTTTTCTACTAAAAATAATTTGAAAACTGTTTTATTCATAGTTTGAAGAACTGGACCGGACCGGCCGATTCAAACCGGAAACCGCCAAATCGGCCAGTGAGCCGGTCTAGTTCACCTCTTTGGACCGTTTTGCAATCAACCCGCTTTCAAAACGGTTTAAACCGCCGGTTTTTTGCTGAATCGGGTGACTTGGAAGTGAACCGTTTTCACTAAACTGGATATGCACTGGAATTTTGACAAAATTGTTGCAGTCAAGATTTGAACCCAGTACCCAATGCATAAATGGGAAGGGAAATACCACTGCACAAGCACATGTGTCTGTTAACATAATGCATTCTAAATAATTTATTGTAATTCTTTTGGGAAGTGAGAACCATTAAATTAAATTAACTATTATATGTTTTTCAATTTGTAGCTTGTTTAATACAATTATTTTTTAGTTTCAAGACTTGTTTGATGTGGTTATGTTTTAAATTTAAGTTTTATGTAGTGTGACTTAAATATTTACCACTTATTATATGTGATGGACCTATTGTTATGTTTAAATTTTACTTTATATTTAAATTATTGTAAGATATTAATGTGTATTTGATGAATATATATGTTTGAAAATGTATTTTTTAAGTAAACCGGTTGAACCAGTAACCCGAGCCCTTCGCTGGGTCAATTGCCGGTCCGGTTTTTTGCACTATGATTTTATTGGTTATCCATTTTTTTTGAGATAATGTTATGAGTAGTAACACACTAAAACATGTAAAAATGAGTGTGCACCCAATGAATTGAATGGTTAAGAAAATATCTGAAAAAAGTGTAAGGAAGAAAGCATCTTGACAGCTATATCAGAACTCATTACTACGTGACATTGAAGACGAGAGAGCAGCTTTTGGCGTTTGGCTTTTTGAACTTTTGATTGGTAACTATATATATATATTTGTTTGGGTCCTTTTATGGCACATGTTAAGATTTTTTTTGGATTGGTCAAGTGAATTTTCAAACATTAAAAAATTATCTTTTAAATGAATTTTCGTAGATTTCAAGATATGAGATTCTCTACTAACCAATCAGAATAAACTTTATAATGTGCTCTAAGGGCACATGTTAGATAAATCCTATTTATTTTTGCCCGTTGGTAACTATATGTATAGATAGTCTTAAGTATATACTCCCTCCGGTTCTATATATCTGATGTTTAAGGTAAATACACATAGATTAAGAAAATAATTAGCTCACCTAAAATGAAGAAAAAAATAAGATAAAAAGACTAAACTATCCCTATTAAATTACTTGAGAAATGTTTATACATTTATGACTATACTATATAATAGGAATAAAATGGTAAACAAATAATTAATGTTCTCTTAAATTTATAAAATATCAGATACTTTGAAATAAAAATTATTCTCTAAAACATCAAATATTCAGAACAAGAAGGAGTATATATCTATGAGTGCACTGCGCACTCCCTGGTCCCCCTACTCGATCACTAGGACCACTTTTCTTACACTTCACATAACTACAATCAAGATAAATCTATATATATTTTTAATGAATTATGATAAATTTGTTAATAAAACATGAAAAATTAGTATAAATCTGATCCATTTAAGTTTTAATTTCTTGTTAGATCATCAAATTCGTGAGTGTGTAATACAATATAATGCAATAGGCAATGAGTAGATATAAATATGATTAATTAGGAGGAGTGACGCTTTGAGTGCAAGAAAAGTCATTTAATTAGCAAAAGCATCACCCAATAAAGAGCCATTCCTTCGGATCTCTGTCCCCACAAACCATCCCAAATAACCCACAGACTTGATATTTTCTCAACCACAATCTCATCAATTTATTATATATTATATATTCCCCATATATTATGTATATATACTATTTGGTCAACGACCCCACACCCACATGTTATATGTATAATCCATTTGATTTCCCACATATAGATCAATAGATCATAAATCTACATTCATGTAATAACAATATCGAATTATCGATCACTTCCTTTACTTGAATTGTACGCAATCAGATATTATATGGAGTACTTAATTTTTACTCTTTTGATTTATATTTGTTTGGGAGAATATTGGAGAGTTGAAGCAAGTAAGTATGAAAATTAATATATTTACTAAGCAAGTGTTAACATTGACACTGACACTATTTATTCTTAAGGCGAATTAAACCCAAATGAAAGAGGGTGTTGGAGAGCTGGAATTGTAAGTGAGTGATTAGTGAATTGAAGATATCGATCTTAGTCTTTATCTATTTAACGTTTAGAGGTTGATTAAAATACTTAATTAATTTTTTTTGTGATAAAAAAGTATATATAATCCTTAATTAATGAAACTGCCAATTACACACTCACTTCCAATTTAAATCCTCTATAATGCACTATGGGTGAAGTGATGAGAGAAAAAGGAACAAGTTAGAGAGAGAAAATTGGCTCCATTGACACTTTCTCTCTCTAACTTATTCCTATTTCTCTCAACACTACACATTCCTAAAGTACTATAGACAATGACGGACGGGCCATTAAATGATTAACTTTGATAACAAAAACATTTGTGAGGGATTAAGTTTAGAAAGAAAATTTATGAAGGATCAAATTAAGAAAAATGATCAATTTAAATATTATTATCTCTCCAATCTCATTATTTCTTTACTTTTTTTATATGTTTTACATTTTTTTTTCAACTTATACATTTTATCTTATAATATTGATAATATATAGAAAAAGGATAGGCCAAAATTATTTTTTGGTCCTTAATCCCAAGGTTCTATTTTGGTCCTTAATAAATTTTTTTTTATGTTTTGATCCTTAATATTTTCTAAAATTTTTATAATTGGCCCTTAACTATTGAATATGGTCATATTTATCTCGTCTCAAATCCGAACATCAGGGACCAAAATAGAATTTTAGATAAGCATTGAGGACTAAAATAAAATTTTGACCAAAAAAATTATTTCAACCCCTAACTAAAATTCCTGGCTCTGCCTCTGACTATAGAGAATCCAAATTACACTTTGCTCAGCTACTTCTTCCAATTTATAGATTACATATGTCTTAAAGATATCCATGCATCTCCTAGCTAGCTAGTGCATTGGCACAAAACAAAGGCTAGCTACTATATATAATCACTATTATTAATTATTATACCATTAGAAAGAAGGCAGAGCAAGGTTGAAAATTGAAACCTCTTATTATCAATAATCTATAACTCTTATTTCCACAACCTATACATATACGGATATAACTTATATATTAATAATTTACTATTGAAAAATGAAAAGTAATACTCGATTAGTCATTCAAATGGTCCCCCAATAAACATTTCTGAATTTTTAATTAATTAATTAATTAATTAATTAATTAATGTATGTAGCTTGAGTTTTAGCACTCAACTACTCATTGATTAAAATTGTCCTTTTTATTGGGGTAAAATTACATGATACAACACCAAATATATTTTATATATAAATCATTAAAAATTTATAAATTTTAATAAAAAATTTAAAAATTACAATAATTATTCATAATATATCTCGTATGTCATTATTTTATATTATTTATTATGTTAAAATCATAAAAATTAATTTTGTATTATAAAA
>QANZ01021509.1:276343-350308 GCA_003254925.1 Chamaecrista fasciculata | reverse complement strand
TTGATACCCTCCTTGTTTTTTTAGTGGTTTTGTTTATATTATCTGCAAATAATCAAATTTAGTACTATTCTTCGTGCTTGATACATAAACAATGTGCAACACGATATAAATATATATATATATATATATATATCTGTGTGTGTGTATTTGTATTAGCACCAATTCCAAGAATTAGGCTCAGAGTTTTGGTGGGTAACACCAAAAAGTCCTTGCTTGTGATGATCATCACAATGCACCCACCACCAAAACTACCACGCAGACTTTTAAAATGACCATTCAAAACAGGCCAGTAGATATTTTTCTAGTTCCCAACTTGTGTGCCTTTTCAATTTTGTCTATTTTGATTTTTGAACCGAGAATAAAATATTAAAATAATAAATATTTTTACTCTAGCGATGTAAAGACTTTATTTATTTATTGTTTATGTTTATTTGTATGGTAGTATAGTACTAAGCGATGTAATAAGAGTCAAGACTTTTTTTTTGTCGAAAGAGTTAATACCTCACAGTAGAGTTCTAATTTTTAATTTCCCTAATTCATTTTACTTTCCTTATAAAATATTAAACATACATAAATAGTTTTTATTTTAATTAATAAAAACTTAAAAAATAGTTTTTTTTTTCTTAATTTCCATCAAATGGAATGTCTAAGAAATTAAACTAAACATTATTGTGACACTTATACATCTATATGTAGTTAAAAACTGAAATAGCACTTGCATCGGACGTAAAAAATATATCTATGCTGCTGAGGGTCAAGGTTTTTCTGATATGGTCGCAATATTGCATTAAATGCTACACTTAACACATGTAAAATTTCTTGGTCATAAAGAAATAAAAAAAGTTGTTTTTTTGATAGAAAAGAAATAAAAAAGTTATTGGGAAGTCCTTAATTTTCTTGCAGAGCAATACATAATGCATTGTCAGGCCAAAAAAAAATACATAATGCATTGAAGTTTTTTATTACTTTTATCCGCAAATCTCTCGGACTCTCCCTGTGAGAAAAAGAAAGAAAGAGAAAGAGGGAGAGAAAGAGGGATTAACATAATAATAATAAAAAAACTAAAATTATTTTTACCGCTGGTGAATACTTAATGGCATCCAATTATTTCTCACTCAATTTATTTATTTATTTATTGATTTATTTGTTTGCTGGTATTGGTTTCTGTGTGTTTTGACACTCCCTGTTTCGAGCCCCCCATTAGTCTATAAATTCCCTCAACTTCTCCTCCATTTTCATTCATTCATTCACTTCTTCTCCTTCCCCATCTCTATTTTGCGTTCATTCTGTTTCTGTATGTATTCTTTTCCTTTTCCTTTTTGCTCTTTCTCTTTTTTCTTTCAGTCTCTTTTATTTCTTCTTCTTGTTCTGTTTTTCTGCATCCTTTGCTTTCGAGTCTGAGTTTCACTACTGCTTCTGCAACATGTAGTCTGAAAGATCTGGTTTTCTCTTTTCCGTCATTGTATAGTCGTCACCACTGGATCATAGTGAAATTTTCCCAGTTGTTTTTTTTTTGTTTGCGTTTCTTGAATTATGGTTCATTTTGCTTCGAACTTCCAACCCTGTTTTCGGGAATGAGGTTCTGTCAGTTTGTTGAAAATTCGTAGTCAAGTTAGTACGTATTTTCGGTTAAAAGCTCAAATTTTAGCCCTTATATTCCTCCCCAACGCCTGGCCTAGGACAAATAACTTCCTTGGTGGTATCTCATTTTCGAATACATATCTTTTAAGATGACGACTCTGCCTGGATTAACTCGCCGTTTAAGTGGTTTAAGCCTGCTCAATTAATTAATTTTAATTTTTAACCGAAGTTCTAGCACTTTATTTCTGGCAACCACTACGCTAGATAAATAATACGGTTATGCTGCCAAATGAAAGAAAAAAAGCATCTTGCAATTATTATTCACTCGCAGGACATCCATTTTTAAGATATAATAAATCTTGGGAAAGAAAAAAGAGAAAACCTGCAACTTTTTTTAAGTAAACGAGTTTGGTGAGGTTGGCTAGGTCCTAGAAAGAAAGAAATCACATTGTTTAGGTTAGGATTTTTGACTTTCTGGTGGTGATTACTGTTTATAACATTCTCTTTCTATGATGGCTTATTGTGCATAATCTGGATCTGTTACTTACTATACTTTTAATGTTGCAGTTGAAGCCATGGCCACCGAGATTCTGACTCGTGTTCACAGTCTCCGTGAGAGGCTCGATGAAACTCTCAAGGCTCACAGGAATGAAATTTTGTCCCTCTTGTCCAGGTAAAGATCGAGGATGGATCCACTGCAGTGGGTTTCACTGCAGCGCCCCTGAAGTGTGAAATAAAAAATCCAAAACACAGTGTTTCATTAAAATGAAAACACTGCGTTTTGATTAATGATCTATTCCTTGTTTCACACTGCAGGCCACTGCAGTGAAAACCCACTGCAGTGGATCCATTCTCGTAAAGATCAAAGTCTAGTCTTTTTCATAATGTCTCAGTTGTTATGGTTGCTTTCTTTATGTGAGCTGCTAGAAAATCAACTAATTAATAGGCGTTTTGAAATGTTGACGTTAATGAAGGATTGAAGCCAAGGGCAAGGGAATTCTTCAACACCATCAGGTCATTGCTGAGTTTGAAGAAATCCCAGAAGATAACAGAAAGAAACTAGCTGATGGGGCATTTGGAGAAGTTCTGAGATCTACGCAGGTAACAAATTTACGTCAGTCTGATAACGTTGCATACAAACCTAATATATAAAATCAATGGGCTTTTGCTAATTGTCTTAATTTCATTGTAGGAAGCTATAGTTTTACCTCCATTTGTTGCTCTAGCTGTTCGTCCAAGACCAGGTGTTTGGGAGTACCTGAGAGTGAATGTGCACGCTCTTGTTGTTGAGGAATTGCGTGTTGCTGAGTATCTGCAGTTCAAGGAGGAACTTGTTGAAGGAAGGTAAAGAGTTTGGGATTCTCAATGGTATTTATTTTTACTTTCTTTTGTTTGACTAATTAATTAACAAGCTTGGTTCCTCACCATTCACGCAGTGCCAATGGCAACTTTGTGCTGGAGTTGGACTTTGAGCCCTTCTCTGCATCTTTTCCCCGTCCTACTCTCAACAAGTCGATTGGTAATGGCGTCGAGTTCCTCAACCGTCACCTTTCTGCAAAACTCTTCCATGACAAGGAGAGCATGCAGCCACTTCTGGAATTTCTCAGACTTCACAGCTACAAGGGAAAGGTATGTACACCAGAGGCCCTAATTGCTGTTTGTATTTCCTTGCTGGGTGGATTTTAATGAGCAAAGGCTTGATTTTTGTACAGACTATGATGTTGAATGATAGAATTCAGAACCTGAATTCTCTCCAACATGTTCTGAGGAAAGCAGAGGAGTATCTGGGTACTCTTTCCCCTGACACTCCCTACTCAGAATTTGAACACAAATTCCAGGAGATTGGTCTTGAGAGAGGGTGGGGTGATACCGCCGCGCGTGTTCTTGAGATGATTCAACTTCTCTTGGATCTTCTTGAGGCACCTGACCCCTTCACCCTCGAGACATTCCTTGGTAGGATTCCCATGGTGTTCAACGTCGTTATCCTCACCCCCCATGGTTACTTTGCTCAAGATAATGTCTTGGGTTACCCTGATACTGGTGGCCAGGTTAGTTGATGATGCTCCTGCTGTACCATTTGCTAATTCCACACCATTATGCCCATCAAGGATTGATTATTGACATCGTCACATGTTTTGTTTTACTTGATTCTCCAATCTAGGTTGTGTACATCTTGGATCAAGTTCGTGCCTTAGAAGAGGAGATGCTCAAGCGCATTAAGCAACAAGGCTTGGATATCATCCCTCAGATTCTCATTGTATGTTAGCTCTGTGAAGTGTTTGTTGGTGTATGGCTATATCTCTTATCCCTCTTACTGATGATGATGTTGTTCATTGCAGATCACCCGTCTTCTCCCTGATGCGGTTGGAACTACCTGTGGCCAACGCTTTGAGAAAGTATATGGTACCGAGCACTCCAACATTCTTCGAGTTCCCTTTAGATCAGAGAAGGGAGTTATTCGCCAATGGATCTCAAGATTCGAAGTCTGGCCATACCTGGAAACTTACACCGAGGTAATTCCTGTTCTTGGAAACTCTCTCATAAATGGATATTGGTTCTGACATCCATCAAAACTGTGTGTTCCGTGTGCTTAGGACGTTGCTCATGAAATCACCAAAGAGTTGCAAGGCAAGCCAGATCTCATCATTGGAAACTACAGTGATGGTAACATAGTTGCCTCTTTGTTGGCTCATAAATTGGGCGTAACTCAGGTTTGTTTACTAGCTATATATGACTAATCTTTTGTTGAGAAATCTTTGGAATCCAAATCAATTCAATGTGTGTGGGCGTTGCAGTGTACCATTGCTCATGCACTCGAGAAGACTAAATACCCTGACTCCGACATTTACTGGAAGAAATTTGAAGAGAAGTATCATTTCTCGTGCCAATTTACAGCTGATCTTTTTGCCATGAACCACACTGACTTCATTATCACCAGTACCTTCCAAGAGATCGCTGGAAGGTGATTCATATATCCTTTTATAGTTTGCACAAGTAAATAAATAATAAATTGATTGATATGATATGGTTGCTGAAATTGTTACGCTACGCATTGATGATTTACAGCAAGGATACTGTTGGACAGTACGAGAGCCACACCGCTTTCACCCTCCCCGGTCTCTACCGTGTTGTTCATGGAATCGATCCATTTGATCCAAAGTTCAACATTGTGTCTCCCGGAGCCGATATGAGCATCTACTTCCCCTACACAGAAACAGAGCGTAGATTGACATCATTCCACCCCGAGATCGAAGAGCTTCTCTACAGCTCCGTCGAAAATGAGGAGCACATATGTGTATTGAAGGACCGAAACAAGCCTATAATCTTCACGATGGCAAGATTGGACCGTGTGAAGAACATCACGGGACTAGTGGAGTGGTACGGGAAGAACGCGAAGCTACGGGAGCTGGTGAATCTGGTGGTGGTGGCCGGAGACAGGAGGAAGGAGTCGAAGGATCTGGAAGAGAAGGCGGAGATGAAGAAGATGTACGGGCTGATTGAAACATACAAGTTGAACGGACAATTCAGATGGATCTCATCTCAGATGAACAGAGTTAGGAACGGAGAGCTTTACCGTGTGATCTGTGATACCAAGGGAGCATTCGTGCAGCCTGCTGTGTACGAAGCATTCGGATTGACGGTAGTCGAAGCCATGACTTGTGGATTGCCCACATTCGCCACTTGCAACGGTGGTCCCGCCGAGATCATCGTTCACGGCAAATCTGGATTCCACATTGATCCATACCACGGTGATCGTGCCGCCGATTTACTCGTTGACTTCTTCGACAAGTGTAAGACAGATCCATCTCACTGGGACAACATATCGCAGGGAGGCCTCAAGCGAATCCACGAGAAGTAAACCCAATTTGAATTCCGCAACGCAACAATTGAATTTATTCATGTGGAATTGTGGATTCACTTGTTTTCTTTGATTTCAGGTACACGTGGCAGATTTACTCGGAGAGGCTTCTCACTCTCACCGGAGTTTACGGTTTCTGGAAGCACGTGTCTAACCTTGACCGCCGTGAAAGCCGCCGTTATCTGGAGATGTTTTACGCTCTCAAGTACCGCTTATTGGTATGTAGTATATGAAATATGAATTATTATCTCTTTTTTCTCTTTTCATCAATTCATTCTCAATTATATGAATATTGCTTCAATTTTCTTGTGTATCTTGTGCAGGCTGAGTCTGTGCCACCTGCCGTTGAAGAGTAAAATCAGTGTGATTCAATTTCGAAGAATGGAGGAATCCCGGCTTTCGCTTATTTCCAGTTTCCTGAGTTTTTTTTTTTAATTTCAATCAATGTCATTGATTTTAATTTTGTGATTACAATTACAATTCCATAAAATGAAAAGTCTTTTTGAGCTTTTTTTTTTGTTGTCATATTGGTTCTGATTGGAAATGTATGAATTGGGATGGTTGAGCCATCAATTCAATATAAAGCCGTGCTTTCTTTTCCTGGATTCCCAACC
The DNA here is from genome assembly GCA_003254925.1 of Chamaecrista fasciculata. NCBI lineage: Eukaryota > Viridiplantae > Streptophyta > Magnoliopsida > Fabales > Fabaceae > Chamaecrista > Chamaecrista fasciculata. Next base: position 344,254 of record QANZ01021509.1, on the reverse strand, counting down.
CCAATCTCATTTTATCCATAGTCTAGATTCTTTATCTGTGTTTAAAAATAAATCTGCTCCTTCCTGTCGTATATATTTATGTGAACAACATATAAAAATCCAAACCAAACCGTACGATAGCCAGATCATGGTGTATATATATATATAAATTGATTTATAACTAGAGACAAGACAAAGAAGCGGGAAACTGGGAATAAATGATAAGGCTTCACTTTCTTTGGAAGTATGAATTAGAGCGAAGCTAAATTCTGCGTATTAAGTGACATTGGATAAAAGAATAATGGCAATGAAATGGTATTTTGCTAGTTGCTCCCTTCTTCGAGAACAGAATTGTGTAATGGTGTCCGGTATGGACCCTTGTGGCATGTGGGAATTACTTCGTCTTCGCTGCGCTTTTTCATTTCCTTTTACTATTTTTCTCGTCATCTTCTAACTCTAGCACGGACACCATTCATTTTCACAAGAAGAAACGAGGAAATCCAAAAAACTGTTATCTTTTTTTTTTTAATCTTTTTAAATAACTGGATTTAGATGAGATTCAGATGAAACCACCAATTTATTGTGTAGTTGTGGGGCATAATTAGAAGAATAAGAAGAGAGAGAGAGAGAGAGAGAGAGAGAGAGAGAATGATTTACTGGCTCATCCCAATTAGTTCAAAATTAAGACCACACTCTAGGTCAAAGGAGCAATGGATTTGGTCCAGGAAACATCTAAATACAACATAAAAGTGTAGACTGAATGAAACATTTTCAAGGTCTAAACTCTAAATAATTTATTATCTTTTTTTGTTATTAATTAATGTATGAAATTGTTGTTTTAGGAATTAAAGTGTGCAATTTTTTCTTTTAAAAAAAGATGTACAGAAAATAACTGTGAAAGATGTGGTCCCAAAGTTCACAGCTACCTATCTCTCATTCTATTCATTGTTGAATGATTATATAAGAGGGTGATGGCGATAGGTTATAAGAATATCCGAATATCCAATAACATATTAGAGATAAGGTAGAGTGAGAGTCTACGTGCTACCAAACAATTTATAGCAATACTAACTTGCTCTCGGTCAGTCATTTTCAGTGAGATGGAATACAAAATAGTAACTAATAAAATTAGTGTATACATAATTTTAATAATTTTGGATTGAAACATGTACGGGTACAAGGGGATTGAACGGTCAATTTAGGAAGGGGAAATGAATCTTTTAGAATTTCTTTCTCATTTCTTCTGAAGTAAAGAAAAAAAAGAAAAAAAATATAAATTTACATATTTTTATTTTATGAATTTTATATTTTTTTTTCTTCTTCATTTCTCTCTCTATTTCTACAAGAAACTTAAAAAAAAAATTTCTAGAGGATCCAATCCCGAAGGAAATAGATAACAATAAAGGATAATGATTCTTTTACGTGAGAAAAGAGATAATTACACTTATTTCGTAGGGTCTATTATTCGTATGAAGAGAAACCCACCACTTCAACTACATCATATATACTTATATATTGATCTCTTCTCGTAATATACATGGTGATCGTGTAGTGATAAAACTAGTAAAACTTACAGCGAACCAAACCCTGTACACTCTACACTCTTTTTCCGCCGACCACAATGAAAGAACCCTTTGTACAGTCCTATTACCTTTTGTATAAACAAAAAATGAGCTTGTAATCTGTATGTAAATCGTGTGACTAAAATCTTCAATGACACTATGATTGAACTTGGGCCTCCAGCCTCCTCATGAGTTTTACTATCTCCCAGCGTTTCTTGCGTCATTTGCCCTTCAATTAAGCTTTCTCTTTCTCTCTCCCATTCTCAAGTCTCAATTTCACAGAAGCAGCAGCAATGGGATTCAGTGTTGCAGAAAATCAAAATACCCCATCGGAAAATGAATTGTGTACTTATCCCTGAGCTACTTTTTTCTGTGAAGTCTGTGTGGGATAGAGGAGTAGTGCCAATGATATAGAAAATATCAAACCAGTGATCCCACTAAATGGCTGGAATGGATGAGTCCCAATTAACCAGGAGGGAAGATTAGTATTGTAGCTTAAAAACAAGCCTTTTTGCAATATGAAGTTAGATGCCATCATTCCTCCGCGTAGCCCGATTGGGATCGACAGACTCCCTCCATTTCTCTGTCGTATCCCTGACAGAGAAAAGGATAAAAGCCAAAGTGCTGGTATAGCTTGTAGAGACCTGAAAATCCCACCAAAAGAAATGAAATCGTTCTAACTCAAAATTGAATGAATTAGAATCCTGAACTATCTTGTTTGGCAAGTATCATCACGACATACTCAAGACCTTATATATTTATAGACTTCACAAGAATATCAACGTCGCCGTCCGATAATTTAAATAATTTGAACTATGATGCATTAAAAGAGAATAGGCAAAAAATGAAAATGGAAATAAAACGAACCTCTGAAATAAAGAAAATGCCAGCCCCGATATGACAATTCCTGGGTAATAGCCAAGATCAACTGCAATTTCTTCAGGTAGCCATGACCTGAAAAGCAATTCTTCCACAAGTGCAATAGCAGTTGCCATAAAAGTCCCTTGAACAACCAGCATAACCATTCGTCCATGCAATTTGAGCCAAGTCATAATATCTGAAGAAGGTGGAATGGGAGGCCTAGAGAAACTAGCCCAACCAAAAAATGCATTTATAGCATGTATAGAGAAAACAAGGATAACCCCACCAACCAAGCCCTTCAAAAAATCAAATATCTGCAGCAAGGATTCAAGATTAGCTTTTCTTTCATGAACTAAGCGTGGGTTAATAATGTAATCAATAAAATTCCATTATCTCATAATCCACCCCTCAGGCAAAGGGAGAAAAAAGGTTGAAAATGAAATGTGTCAAATCGACCTTGATGTTTATTGGAAAAACAACTTCTAGAAATTATATTTCAACCAACAGTATCCTTCCTAGTCCATTTAATGTTTGAAGCAAGTTATGATAAATACAATGGATGTAGAAAGAGCAAATGAATCACTCAGCTGCTCGTTTTACTGTAGATAGAATTAGAACAGTTAGTTTGACATTGGTATGTAGTCTGATTTTCAGGCTACTTTACAAAAAGACATGCATTCAGTGTTGTAAATGACATCACTACTAGGCCTTCTCCGGATATTAATAATTAATTTCTGTAATTTCAGATTTAAATAAGATACTTTGAAACAAAAGATGTAAACATAATATTGCCAACTTCATAGAAACAGAAAGGTGAATTAAAATAAATTCTAATTAAAAACTCCAAGATTAGAAACTTGGCTTTTATGTTAAACCTGTACCTTTGGTGGTGATATTTCCAGCCCATACTGCTTGTATGCATTTTCATACCCACGGATTCTTTTTCCCCATAACATAACAAGTATCATAAAAGCAGTGTAGAGGCCAATAATGCAGGCAAGCTCAGCAATTCTGGAAGGAGTGTTTGTTGTCCAGCTCCCAACCAATGCTGGCAGCAAAGGAATGGCAACAGGGGACCATAGAACAAGGACCATGCCGACAAACCCAGTAATCCTAAAGGAGGAAAAGGAAAACTTCGGCAGTTAAGAAGTAAAATCACACTCCTAGATATGGGAAAATCAACATTTCGTATTTATAACAAAATCCCTTGAGTTTATAAATACAAACCTCCGTCTCAGGATCACATGGACAAAAATATAGGGTTTCATAAACAACTCCAGTTACAATTAATTTATTTGTACATATTTAAAACTATGCAAAGTTAACAAGCAGATTTGTTTTCTTATATCTATCTCATTTTGCAAGGTGAAAGCAGAAATGAGTAGGGTCAATAAAAATATTAACAGTACAGTTTCAGTGAGAACTGTCTCGAAGGAAAATGAAGACAGAAGTTCGTAAGAATAATCGATAATCTAGAAAAATGGAAGTTGATATAATCGACTTGCACCAACTCTACTTATACTTTGAAATGTGATTCTGTCAAGTGCAGTGAATGAAAAGAAAGTGGCATGTGAGAAAATGAAATCCAGCTTTTGTAAAAGTGATGAACAACTTGAATGAAGTGTTGAAGCATGAGAGATTGAAGAAAGTGAAGTGTAACTGAGTTAATCAAGTGTGTAATTTGAAGTACCAAATTGAGTGGGGGCGGTTCATAGAAATTTCTCATTTTGATCTCAAATTCATCATCATTAACTCTTCAGTTTCACAATGTAAAATAATCTGCATATGTTTCAAAATGAGGCAGCCTAATTTTTCTTCATAGGTATTGAAAACAACTCTCAACAAAGCCACTGCAAAAAAACATCTCAAAAAAAAAAATTCATGTTTATTCTAATAAATCAAAATACAATAAAGATTTCCACTTGATTACTTTGAAAAATAATTTATGTTTAGATAATTCATAACAGAATTTTCTGAGATATTTTCAATTGGGAATGCCTATAACGGCAGCTCGCAAGAGAAAACAGAAAGGAATAAGTAATTTCAAGTTCAAATTACCTTTGAAACAGGGGACGTTCAGCTATACGGAAGAATGAGATAAGCCTATCTGTCAAACTCATTGCACCACGTATTCCTCCCCATAGCAAAGCGATCTTGCCAACTAGTCTCAACATGCCACCCTTTTGTCCTAAATCAGCCAGCATCGCTACCAGTCTGTTCATGAAGTTATGTCAGATTGGTCGATAAAAAAATGAGCAATTTCAACTAAGTTCCTGACCTTTCTTGATCTACTTCACCATCATCTTTAGTAGGTACAACTGGACCAGCAACTGACATAGCTTTCTCTGCAAAGCTTGTGACTGTATTCTGGTTTTTCTCAGAGACTACCTCCTCAAGCTTCTCCAATTCCTTTTGATGGCTATATCTCGTTTTCAAAGATGAGGATGAACTTTCAGTAGTCTCATTACCTTTGAATGGATTCTGAAATAGAGCAATGGAAGTATAACCTTCAGATGACTAGTCTAAACTTTAAAAGCAACTAGAAGTTTAATATCAAAGTAGAAAACGGGTATTCATCTTCCCTGACTCTCATCACTTCTATTCTCTCCTCATCTGGTAGATACGGGCAACTTAAGTGGGTCCAATCAGAAAGTTTCAGTTTTAATAATTATTTCATAAAAACTACAATAGATCCATCCTACAGAGTATCATATTTTAACATCAAATTGCCTGTACAAGCTGAAAAGGAACACTGATGTGCCTCATGTCATGTCTATAAATAGATGGTTAATGCGTTAATGAAGTGAAAACTTAAAACCACATGTTGCTCAGCAAAATCATTTTCTTTTCAAACATTTGAAACTTTTCTCTAGCTGTAAATAACAAATTGAAGCCATCTGAAAGGATTCAAGATACCTGTTGTTGCATGAGTAAAGCAGAAGCTCCAAGTGCAGCTGTAACTGCGCCAACCATGACGGAATTTTTGTTTATGTTTTCTGATTCACTTTTTACCCCATCTCTCTCTATTGAATGGTCCACATTGCCATAATTACTTTCGCAAGCTTTTTTGCTATCATTATCAGTCAGGGATCCTTTCTGGCCATTATCTTGCACTGTAGCTACGTGAAAATATTTCCTCAGGGCAGCTAAGCTAGTTCCTACTATAACACCAACAGGCATCAATCTTCTTAAGTAGTCTGTTTCCTGAACAGAAGATGAAATTACCCTAATAATGTGCTCCCCATCAAGGGTACCTACTTTTGCCTCGGCACCCTTAATATTATGGAATTGAGTTTCAGTATGCAGTAACTGGACCTTACTACGCCTGATGACCTGTGAAATGGCATTTGCTACATGTTCAAGATCCCCAATAACCTTTAATTTCATGTCTTTCAATTCTGCTGAACTCAGCTTGCGACTAACTTCCATTTTCAAAGAATGTAGCAAGTCCTTTTTCACAAATTGGATCAACTCCTCCGATTTGTCACTACCAGTATCAATTTTTTCATTCATATTATCTGTTGTAATGAACTCTTTTACAGGTGGTTGTTGCTTTTCAGAATTCAAAATTATATATGGTGGTTCAATACATTGCTCTGTATCAAAAGATTTTGCATGGGTCTTCATCTTGCCACCAGTACCCTTAACATTACCAGAAGAAATTTCTGCTTTTTGAGGTTGTTCCAAGAGCTTCCATTGACCTTCTTCGGGGAAATAGTCCAGCAATAATGAAGTCGTTGTGCCTATATCAAGTGATTTGGTAGGAATCTTTGAGGTAAGATATTGACGAAGATATTGTATGTACAGAGGATCCCTGAATGAACTTGCAACTATGTATTGCTGTAACCTGTTAATATGTCCCTGTCCATCTTGTTCATCCAAAAGAACTCTTTTACCAATCAATTGACCATTCAATTTACTTTTGTTCTGAGCTACATGGTCGTCAAAACTACTTTTCTGAGGATTGAACGCACCAGCTTCATTAACTGTGCTAAGACTTTGAGTTTGTTGTTCCTCCGTGCTACAAGCATTATTCTTTAAGTAAGAGCCATCATGGTGATTGTGTGCAGAAGGATCACCCAGTACATTGGATTCCATGCTTTGACGGTCACATTTTTGCTGTTCTTGAAACTCTTGGCAGTCTTTTTTATCGTTGAGTTTACCTTCATTGTCTGAATTCTCCTCAAGCTGAGATATCATGTTTTCCATCACACCAAAAACACTATTAACAGCTGCTTGGGTGGAATCATCAATCCCAGTCAAGGCATCCAATGCTTGAGAAAAACTGAAGGCAGAGGCACTAGAATCAAAACTAGTAGATTTTGTTTGATCTGTCATGTGCTGTAAATTATTGGTTTCTTTCTTCTCAATATTATTACCCTCCATTTCAGTTGTTTGGGGCTCAGAGGACACAGGAGGTGAAGGTGATTCTTCTCTTGTATCAGTTGATGTCATCTTACTTTCATCAGTTGAGGAATCCTGAGTTTTGTGCTCTTCCTTCTGGATTTTATTTTCCTCCATTGTCTCTGTTTGAAAAATTCCACTGTTCTGGCGTTTCTGCTGATCACTAGCTGCTCCCTCTTCATGCTGGTTGGCAGTCTGTGGTTTAGAAACTGTTTCCAACTTCTTTTCGTTATGGTCAAGATCTGGAGTAACTACTTCTTTTACTTGTTCATTTGTGTCATTATTGCTTCTGGACGTGCTGGTTTCCTTCTTAAAAGAACCAGGGGAACCAACCTCACTGTTTGGGTCATGAGATTGAGCCAAATTAGCAGAAGATTGTGGATTTTGTGAGGGATGAACTTCTGATTCTGTCCCTTCAGTAGGTTCACCAGTGCCAGTTGGACCACCTTCATTGACATCTGCAGAACTACTGGTACTTTTCATCCGATTTGAAGAGGAATGGTCTTCAGACAAACCTTCTGAACCTGATACACCTGTAAAGTTCTCTTGATTCTTTACCCTTGATAATGTATCAGGATCCTGCGCAATCCTCAGAACCCTATCAAACTTCAAGTTAGTGCCCTGTGCATGCAAAATTCCAGTCACAGCAGCTGTAAGCTTACCACGAACCTCTTCTGGCACAGCATCTTGTAAAGCTTTCATGAGTGTCTCTCCTTTGCCCACAGCAGTCAAGACCTGGAAATTCGAATCATCTATGTAAGTTCCCATTGGAAATGATTCACAATACTAAAGATACAGTTCACAAATCCAGTGATCCCATGCCAAACATTCAAGGCTAAATAAAACAATGGTTTTCACAATTTTGCAGTCAATATTAGAATTTAGAATGTTTAACACCCTACTAACAGCATGAAACGTCATGCACAATACTTGCATATAAAAACTGAGAAGACAAATAATTAATAAGAGCATGCTCTAGTAAGATACTGAAAGAGTAGAGAATCTTCAGTATACATCGAAAGAAAGAAGGAAGAAAGGTAAGAACAAAAACACCACATTGGTTTCAAATCCATAAGTCCTCTCTTCCTCTTTCTTGTATTTTTAAGGGGTAGATGATTGAACTGATGTGAGATAGAATAGGAAACAATTTAAAATTTGGATATTACAGCATGGCTAAGTGCTACCTTTTTCTTCTTCTCTTCTGTTAGAGTACCAGGCATAGTAACATCCAGCATATTCGTTACCACTTGTGCAGTCTGTAGAACTTGACCATGTTCACTATCCACTGAACCAACATTCTCCTCTTCAATTGAATCTCCAACAGTTGAGGTAGTCTGCTGCAACAGACCATTATCTAATTGCAAGCCTGTGTCTCCAAGCTTGAGATTCCTTTGATAATCTTGTTGGTACCTAGAGCCCAAGCTAGAATCACTTTCACTTTCTTCAAGCATATCCTTAGCAGGATCGACAGTATATCCATCAAATACATCTGAACGAGTAAGATCAAGCAGTCTACTAGCTTCATTTCTCTTATCCAAATTTATGTCCTCTACAACTGATAATCCTTTTGAAGAGTTTATTGTAACATCTATATCTGTCAGAAGAGGATGGCGTCCCTTTAAGAGTCCAAGCTCCACTGCAGTAAGCCACTGCAAATACCACTTATATCACTTGCAAGAACAGAGTGGGAAGGCTCCACAAGAATCTCAGAATAATAAAGTAAACGACCAAAACAAGAAAAACTAGCATCTATTATGAAGAATTAATGATTTAGATTTTTATTACAAAAAAGAACATAAATTCTGATCAGATAAAAAAACTGTTAAAAGATGACACCTTAACAAAAAGATTAAAAGATTCCCCGTGATCTAAAAGGTGAAGCTGCTTTTTTTTTTTTTAATAAACTAGTAAGTTCAGTAAATATGACCTTGACCACAGAGAAGATATGGCAGTTGATTTTAGGGCACAAGAATTCCCATTTTGGTTGATACAAGAGAAATATTACATAAAATTAATTAAACAATTATCCATAAATAAATCTACAAAGAAGTTTACCTCAATTGTTAAAATCTGGCACCAAGATAAAGTAGACCTGTCAATACCAATATTGCTAGATGGTAAACAAGTGCAAAGGAGCAGGCTCGTGAATGGATTTTCTGCAATCAAGTTGCGTGGAATTGAAAAAACTGGAACAGTCCCATCATCACTCTGTTAAAATTTTGCCACTAGTAAGGATTTGATGCATTAACATACATACATAGAGACTTAAAACTTAGAAATAACAGGTGATGTACATTCCGCGATTGGTTAAATAAACAATAGTCATAAATAAAGCATTTTCTCATCTATTTTAGACAGAGTTTGAAGCATTCCATACAAATTACAAAGCATGGACAGATTGCTGATTAGTGATTACTTCCTTGTCAAATCTCATAATTATGGGAGAGGGGGAGGGGGAAGAGAAAGAGAAACAAAGTGGTGTATATAAATAATTTGTCATTTTCTTTTGTATATTGCATACCATGAAAAATCAGTCTCAAGAACAACTAAGAAAGAAATTCATGAATCCAGATGATAACCAAGTGTAATTTTAAAGAAAGATATATTACAATGTGATACTAATGCTTCTTTCGTAGTTAAAAAATTTATTCTTGAAAGTTTTCACATGCGCTAAATCAACTTGTACATCTTTGCCAATGAGTATAGTAAACAATTTTTATGAGATTATCTAAACATCTTGATACTTCCTCCTACTCTATTCATGCTCACATATATAAGATCATACCATCATCATTCTCCTTTTTTTAAGGGAAAAAAAATCCACGTCTGTCAAATTATATATAACCTTTCAGCCTTCATGGAAGGAGATGGCATAAGTCAAAGGATCCTATATATATCATCTACCTATGACGACTTTACACTTGTTCTGTACCCTTGCAAATTCATGTCACAATCTACTGACTCAAACAAATGTGAGTTACAATCCAGATCTCCCACGGTACATAGGACTGCAGGAGGCAGGTGCGAGAAAGTCACATTTTTACAACACTTCAAATCCAAAGCCTATGTGCAAATCATAATGTTTTCTCACGACTGATAATCTCTGAGATAATAATAAAAAAAAACATATCATCAAATAGTCAAGGAAGTTTCTGTATTAAATACCAACAACGCTGCAATGCATAATAGTTCAGACAATTTAATTTTTAGAATCTTGCTAGTATTCCAAATAGTAGATATCTCTTAACTAGGTGCATTTTTCGAACATCTTCAATTACCCTTTCCTCTATCATATCTGTTCCATTATCTTAGCAGTCCCAATTTGATATGCAAAGGAAGCTCACGATTCTATTATAGAAACTTGTTTACTAATCACTGAGACTTCAAAATGTCTAAAGCATTGGTGTCGTATGCATATCTCCACTTACATTCCCTTAATACTCTCCAGAAGTATTGTGCCTTTTTTTCTTAAAAAGAATTGTTAATGAAAACCTCGGTAACTAATATGGATGGGCTCATCTCAATACTCTACTACATGGATGAGGTAACTAATATGGATGGGCTCATCTCAATACTCTACTACATGGATGAAGTGAACCTAAGCATTTCACTTCAAAGAGAAGGACCATCAAAGCTACAGTATGACCATATATGAACACTTAGTGTCATACTTCATATTTGTACTTTATAGAGAAAATCAGGTAATATATTACTTTCTTGCATAGATCCTAAATATAATTGTATAATAGAGAACTCAATTAAGTAACATTTAGCAAAATACAGCTGTTGCAATTTGTCAAAAATAAATTAAGCAAGATTGTACCATGAAATAACACAATATTCTTACCTGTATAAAGAGAACCGGGATCTTAATTTTCCCAATCACATTTCTTGTGCTGGATTTTGAATAAAAATCTTCAATAGCCTCAAAGCCATGAGATACCATGGATATGGCTTCTTCAAAGTCACGAACAGTTTTTGCCAATAAAGCCTTTTCCACGTCAAAATCTTTTGTTTTGCCTCGAAACAGTTCCTACAGAAATAATGAGTATTTAGGAAACTTCTTGTGTAAGAAAATATTCGATGTATTATATGTTGATTGCATGATGCATATAAATAAAGGCTCAGGCAAAGAGATTACCTTGTTGGTTTGCAGAATATCTATCAGTCCACCAGTGAGTTTCTGGTCAGTGGCAATGTGATAAGGAGAGGACCTTGTAGCTTCCTCTAAATCAAAAGGATTGTTGATGCAAGTGGCAGCAGTCAGTGGTGTTCTCTCCCCAACTTCTGCCAAGTATTTTGTCAGCATATTTGCACCGAATCCCCATCCGACACCCATCAATGTCGTCCATGGCCTTGCTTTATTAATATATTTGATAGCTGTGCCGATATCATCGCTGTCAGCAGCTGTAAATAACCTACAAAAAGCATAGTTAAGAAGTCTCTGACATCAGCTGTCTTACTCTCAGAGAAAGAATTATTCCCAGTCCAAATGGCCAACTTCCCAACAATGAAGAAGAAAGACAACAAGGAGGAATAAAGCAGAGAATTGGTCAGACGAATATGGACGGTCAGAACTTAGAAGGAAAAGTAATTTTCACTCCTGAAGAGTACCAATACCACTCGTCCACTCCAGTCTATCCTGCTCCTAGAACATCCTCCTCCTATCAATCATTCATTCAAGTTCCCAATACTACGCTGTGCCAAAAATAAGTGACTATAATCAACTCAACACAAACGAGTTGTTTTGTTGTTTTCCATTTAAATCTTAATTGTTAAGTATCTTCTTATGCATAGCAGTTTCGAGAAGTATATAAATCAAATATCATCACGTTTATTCAACTTGCATAATAGGGCATCAATTTCAAATTTGATGAATTCTAGTCTAAATAAAAAAAGAGTCACCGCTTACCGGGCAGAGGTGAGAGGTGAACCAGCGCATCCTCTTGGATTCATGACAACAGGGAAGAAACCCCTCTTGAGAGATTCAAGAACAAAGGACTTTATATTTGTGTCCATACTCCCTTGAGGCGTGCCAGGAACAAGCAACAAAGTAGAATCCAGTCCACGCTCCTCCTCCAAGTCCAAATTCGCCGGCCAATCCAGCGAAACAACGCCTCCATCTTCTGTGGTGACGCATACTCTCTGATAAGTCAAGTCTCCATCCTCCAAAACCCTTTCTCTCGTTACCTGAATCCTGCCACTGTTAACGGTCACAAAATGCCTTTCCTCCTTCACGAGCTTCTCATTGGCATCCTCCAACAAATCGCTCCCTGGAAACGATATAGAGGGACAACGCAGGAACACAAAACGATTAAACGGCGTCGGAGTAGCGAGCAAGATCCAGTCTCCGAGCGCGGGAGCGAACAAGTTAAAGTTTGTGTTGAGGGAAGGGAATTGAGAAATTAAGGCGTGGAAGAAATTATGGAAGGGGTTAGGAGTGGTCCGGACGGTGAGGTTGCGATTGGGTTTAAGCCTTCGGCGTCTGTAATTGGGGAATTTGTGGAATTGAGGAGGAAGAGAGGGTGTGGTGGAGAAGAAGGAAAGCTTGGGAAGGAGGTTATTGGAAGAGATGGACATGGTGTAGTGGCGGTGGAGAAAGGGGCATGAAAAAGATGATCAAAACGATGAAGGAGAATGGCCTTGGGGATAAAGAGGGAAAATTGGAGAAACTGCATCAAAGTCTGAGGATTACGGATTTACCCGCCACGGAAAACATATGGTTGCATCTATTTCTCCGGTATTGCTGAGTGTCCAACCCTGTCTTGGCTTCTTGCTCTTTAATAACTTAAATCAACGATTATTAAGCTCAACACGTCATCACTCTAAACATTTCTTTTTCAACTATATATTATTTTGGTCAAACTGCACTTTTAGTCCCATAAATTTTGCTCAGCTCTCAATTTGGTCTCATAACTTTTTTTGTTGCACTTTTGGTCTCATATCTTTGTAAAAAGTTGTAGATTTGGTCCCGCATCACTTTTAATTTGGTCCTATATCTTTTGGTCAGGTTGTAGAATTAGTCCCATATCTTTGCAAAAAGTTTCATCGGCAGTCCAACTTGATTCAAATATATGAGACCAATTTTGCATCTGATCCAAAGATATAAGACCGATTCTGTAACTTGACTAAAAAATATAGGACCAATTCTGTAACATGAACCAAAGATATTGGATAAAAAATGTAACACAGGACCAAATCTGCAACTTGAGCAAAAAATATGGGACTAACAGTGCGATAAAAAATGTTATTGGACCAAATGGAGACTTTAGCCAAAATTGTGGGACCAAAAGTGCATTTTGGCCTATTATTTTTGTTCAAGTTGAAGAGTTTGAGAGAAATTTATTGCTTCTCACATACTCATACTGTTGCTTTCCTCTCTATTTAGCTAAATCTACGTGTACATTGAAAAATGAATGAATAGATAAATAATTTCGTCCTCCATTATATTCCCAAAGGAAAAAATTTCTGAAACGACTATTTATCTAATCAAAACACAATATGAGGTGGGTAGTTAATAACTAATGTAGTTTTTCAAATAGTTAGAGATTTGAGAGTAAAATAACAAATTTAACAAGATTTTCACTTACAAAAGCCTGAACCAATTCTAATTAGAGAAACCCGAAACTGACAGTATCACAAATATTGAACTAACAAATAATTCACAAATATTTTAAATTGTTAGTTCATTTTTCCATTTCTCCATACATCTAACGCGTGATCTGATGACTTAAACGTATAGTTTAAAAAAATCCTGAATAAAGTTATGATAGATAAGGTAAAAGGAGGTTCTAGTAAATATGATTAGTATAGCTAGATGATTTTTGTCCACACATAGAAGCCTCCAATTGGATCAACTTGTGCATTACAGGCCAAGTTAAAATGACGGTCAGCTTGATATGGACGGACCAATTTGCCTATCTTATTCTTTTTATTTATTTATCTAGATTTGCCTCTCATATAGGACTCTACATAATGTACATTACTAATTGGTCCACATTTACAATTGTTATATTGATTTTAGCCGCTTATGTCAAGATATCACCGGTCTCTCTGATCTCTCACTCTCTCTCTCTCTATATATATATAATATATAATTATTCTGCTGCAAAAGTAAATATAAATGAAGCTACAAAAGAGAAAAATATAAACGATTCATCGATCGATCACCCTCCTTCAAAAAAATATAAATAAATAAAAACGAGTCTATCATTTCATAGAAAGTTCAAATATATATGTATAAATATATATCAGGACATATATATAATAATCCTGATTATATATATATACTGTGCTCTGTGTAAGTATAGAGGGACTAAACTGTTACAAATGTAAGTATAGAAGGAGTAAACTGTTAGAAATGATTAGTTAGGTTTGGTATTTCAGTTACTGTAGATAGACTTGTTATTAGCTGAGTCTATAAATACTACATTGTAAATATACTTCAGATTTAATAAAGAAATACAGATTTCAGAAATCTTTAGACTCTGATCTGGTGGTATACTATAGTCAATATAGCATAATAAATTAACTAACAAACTGCTGCCCTCTGAAGGTTGAGTGAAATGCGAACAAGTGATTTTGTAATCTGATAAGTCTTACAACTATCAGAAATCCAAAAGCACAAAATCATATTGTCTTAGCATAGAGGATAAGATTGAAGAAATTAATGTTGCAGGAATCCAAGGATCATGTCAAAATTATATATTCTTTTTTTTTTGGACAGTCAAAATTATATATTCGGATATACATATACGTGTAATGTACTGTCCACAATAGTTTACAATATATATACCTGCATGATGCATGTACTCACAATGCGCAGTAACATATATATATATATATTCATCCTGAAAGTTCTAAAATATATATCCATCACACATCAACTATAGTATATATCCAAAGCCTTTTTCCTTTTCTTTTTTAAACTTGGTGGCAAATATTAATCCCGAGGATTGGAACACAACACAGGTTAATTGATGGAAAACATATTGGTGCACATGGGAAGCGACGTGGGTAATCCAACAAGGATTCCCATATTGATTCAAATTTTTAATTTGTTACATGTTTTTCTTCACTTAGATACAGAACTATATAGTGCACCATACCATGCATGCATATATATATCTAATTTATATATTTGATATCCTTTCCCTTGTCTTGTTTTTCTGTTGTTCAGAGGTCATAGCTAGCTTGTCTTATTTTGCAGATACATTGTTTTCCACATACATCCTGATGGAAGAGAGAGACGACATATTTATTAATTAAATTAGTTGGTTTGTTATCCATACATAAATGACAAGAACAAATATAGATAGTGTGTCTCCAATTGTAAAATCTAATTGCATTACCGTCCAAAACCATATACTCCCTCCGTCCTTTTTTATCTGATTTTTAAGGTTGTTGCACACAAATTAATATAATGATTAAATCACTAAAGTTAATGTAAAATCTAAAATAAAAAGACTATATTACCCTTATTAAATTAGACTTAATTATATCATCAATTTAATGCTCATATTTCAAAAATTAAATTCCTCTAACTAATTTAAATGCTCTCACAATTTTTTTATGAAACCTACTCCAATTGATTACTACAGAACCCCAAAATAATTCTCTACCAAAAGTCAAATCGTCCATTATGACTATAATATTAAATAGGGATAAAATGGTAAAAAAATTCATTGATGACCTCTTGATTTCATAACAAAGCAGATAAAAAGGGACAAAAAAAGTTCTGCAATGAAGCAAATAAAAAGGGACGGAGGGAGTATATAAGATAAGATTCCGTCCGTTCCTTGATTTCATGCCACTAATTAATTATCAATCATCACTCAATTAGTAATAGGGTTTTTCGAACATGTATCCTTAGGTCACATGTTAAAGTTTCTTTTGATTGGTTAAGTGAGTTTTCAAACATTAAAAATTATCTTTTCAATGAATTCTCATATATTTCAAAATATAAGATGCTCTACTAACCAATAAGAAAAAACCTTAAAATGTGTCATAAGGTCACATGTTAGATAAATCCTTAGTAATAAATGAATTAAGAATCTAATTATTTGGATAATCGATGTATATACATACATTGTTTATTAGTCAATTAATTAATGAAACATCTGTTAGTGAGTGAAGCCTGCTTCTTCATGAATTATATATATATATATATGTATCTTATATTATATGGCTCCACCCTTTTCTGGTCGTCCATGCTTAAAACTATAGTCTATGAAATTAAAAATAAGAGAAAATTTACTATTTGGTCTCTCTTTCTTTACTAAGTTAACAATTTAGTCCCTTATTTATTTTACATACATATTTGCGTGCCCGTTAGGGCACGCAAAGCCCCTAGTATATATATATATATGTGTCATTAATATTGTTTTTTCAGTTTCTACGATAGAAAACTCTAAGCCTGATTTGGTTGCGACATCAATCATCAGTTTTGGATGATTATAATTATTGTAAATAAGTGAACAAAAAGTACGTTTCATTAATTTCCCTCGTAAATATATAATAAATTAATGAAACGTACAATAATTATAATTATATATAACCCTCTAACAATAAGTGATTTGTGTGGTTTAAACATATACAATGACCATCAAATATCTCGAATTTGAGTTAAAGTTGAATGTCTTAATTACATGTATATATATATATTAACTTTATAACTTACATATACACACGCTTAAACTTGGGGAAAAAATCTATGTGTATATATATTGAAAAATGAATGAACAGTCACGGAGTAATCCTTGTTTGACTGTTTGTGCTTGAAAAGAGAAGCAATGGCAAATGTAGAAACTCACATGGCCATGCATAATAATAAAAATATCCTATATATAAACTATAAATATAAATTAATTAGGGTTCATGGTGACGATTGGGAGACAATGCTGAGTCCATGTGTTGCTCACATGGTTTTGCCCCCAGAACGCCAAGTGTCGCTATCAACTTTCATATTTTTGCACATTTTGATCGAAGGCACCCACTATATGTTTTTACATGCACAATTAATTACCAATCTTTAAGATCTTTCTATACCAATACTATATATATTAATTTCTTTAATTTGTGTATGTGGATTATGATTGAGAAATGGGAAATTTATATATATATATATATTGTGCCACTGTGATCTGTCCTACAATATAATGATGATATTGAAGTGAGAGTCTTCCATTTAATCGGTATGTTTTTCTTATGGATTTTCTTAATTAATACAAAACAGGGGAACTGATCTTGTAGATTGTGTGTCTCCAAATGCAAGCTTTTGCTTCCATTTTTCTTTTTTCAAAATGAGTTGGACTCCAGGAACTCATTAAGGTCAGACATGTCTCCAGGTTCTATGAGAGCTCACAGAGATATTTACAGATTGTTTACCAATAAGGTTCTCACATCAGCAACGAGATTCAAACTAACAACTTTTTGTGGATTATGAGTTGACTCCTTACCGATTGAGTTAATCTTTGTTGACTGCTTCGTTCTATATATCATTATATTAAGATATATATGATTTATTATATATTCAAAGATCTTAACCCTCACGTATCCATTCTGGTAAATTATCTTTTGGTTTATGTGGTGTTTTTAAGACGTGCAAGGAATAAACTTATGTTGAGAGATAGACTCTCTTATGAGTCTCCGACGCCCAAACTAATATTTTAATGAAGTAACAACTAAAGTAGGATTAACAAATTTAGTCATACCTAGAGAGAGTCTTCCTATATATATAGGACAGTTGAGAATCATTTTCATAAAATTGTTACCATGAATTTATCCTATATTTTTGTAGACCATTCGTGTAAGCGCACAAAAAAAATTATTTTAACTGTCTTGATATTGACAGGTGTACTTGGTGATGCTAGGTTTTTCTTTTTTTTGGCCAACCTTGGTGATGCTAGGTGAATTAGAACTAGCCGTAGCAAAGTTAAAGGTTGGGTCCGTCGGAGATTCTACCCTTATAACATCCTTTTAAGTTACACACGCACACATATGTGTGTATATATAAACATGAAAATGTCAAAATTTATATATTCATGATTCATGATATGATGTGTTTATAAGAAGAGAAAGCAAAAAGCAGTACGTTTTCTTCAAGATATGAGATGAGCAGCATTATTACTTTTTAAATTAGGGGTACTGATAAGGATCAAAAGGACCGCATGAATCTTTCAAGAATTATGTTTAACTTTTTTAGTCTATGACAGGTTGAGCCCAATATTAGTATATTGGCTTGTTATATATATATAGATGAATAGGTCATCAAAGGGGCCAAAGCAAAATTAATGGTCTTTAAATATATCTTACCAATAGAAAACTATGTAATTTGTTTTTAAATTTAAATGTGAAAACATTTTAAAAATCTTAATTATTTTTAAAATTCATGACAAATGGATCATATTTTATAAATATATAATTATTTATTGTTTCTACAGGTCAAATGCTAATTTAAAAAATTGAATATAATTATTTAATTATGTTTTTTTTAAGTGAAATTCTATTTTCTAAATTTAAAAGGGAATGAAGACTAACCAACAATAATTTGATGTAGTGGTTAATGAGGTATATCCTAAGTGAAAGGATCACAGTTTAATTTCTAAAGTCGACATCGTTAAAATTTGGAAGGACTTTAATTTTTTGTTACT
Source organism: Chamaecrista fasciculata (assembly GCA_003254925.1). NCBI lineage: Eukaryota > Viridiplantae > Streptophyta > Magnoliopsida > Fabales > Fabaceae > Chamaecrista > Chamaecrista fasciculata. Next base: position 325,797 of record QANZ01021509.1, on the reverse strand, counting down.
TAACTCAATATAATTAGTCTTTATTTAGACGTTATATCACGAAACTCATAGTTTTTTTTTTAAAGAAAAAAGGGAATGGTGGCTTAGGCTAGCTATATAGTAGCTAGCACCCTAGCAAAGAAGGTTGGTGCCAATTCTAGAGAGAGCATATGGTACTCTTTGGCTTTTCTTCTTTAAAAATGAAAGAAATGCCAAGCAAATATTGTCTTGTAGTTAGAGGAAAATATATACATACATCAACTGAACTGTTAAATATATAAATATAAAAAAAAATTAATTATAATGAATGGGGTTGGAGTCGTTTGCAACATACTTGCACATGACCGTCGCTTTCCATGTCATGAGAAATGATATTACGACAAAATCAAGTCATACTATTCGCCACCATACCACAATAGTCTAGACCAAAACTATATATTATTGACTAACTTAGATAGTGACCTTCTTAATTACTTTCTAGTTGAAAGCTCTCTTTCACGGATCAACACACAAACAAATTAACATACTATATAGCTAGCTAGCATGCATAATTTGTCCATAAAGTCACTTTTAAAGTTAACAAATTTATATATGTTTTTACTCCTTTATATTGTTTCCCTAGTGGTCAAATTAAATACGTTATTAATTATTGTTTCCCTAGTGGTCAAAAATAATGAAAGTTTAGTAATTTTATGGAACCGTGGTGCACTTTACATTACATTATTGGTCTTGCATCACTTTGGATTCCCATTCCATAGTTTATGCTTGATATCTTTTTTAATCAATGAACGTACACTTGTGTTATTTTGGCCAAGATTTTGATTTTGTTAAAAAAGATACATTTTTTAATTAATTTCTTGAATAATAAAAAAAAGAAAATATTTGAGTGACCATTATACCCTTCCTCCTGCCCTTTAAATACGACCAATCTATACAACAATAGCTTACAACAGAGAAGAAGGGAATGAAGGTGAAGTGGGTAGTTTGGAAATGGAATTGGTTGGGGAAGAAGCATGCGCATACGAATATGAGATCGGAGCTGCATGAAGTGTATGTGGGGAAATCTCGCCGGCGATACCTGGTGACCTCAGACGTGGTGGACCACCCTCTGTTCCGTCAGCTAGTGGAGAGATCTCAAAATGTAAACGATGGTGACATGACTAATAATAATAGCATCATAAGTGTGTCGTGTGAGGTTGTGCTTTTCGAACACTTGCTGTGGATGCTCCATAATGCCGACCCTCAACTTCAACCCGACGACTCCCTCCACGACCTCGTCGACTTCTACGCTTCCTAAACTTACTACATCCCAATCTCAATACTATATATTCTTAATAAGTTATACCATGTATTTGCTAATTCTAATGTAACTATGTAAGTACCATCCAAGTGTAGCTGCAAATCTTGATATATCCATCATCCATGGGCTTCTCTTTTTGCAACGGAGTTCCAACCTCATGCTCTCATCATGTCACATTACTCACATTTCACTTTTTACAGACTAACCTCACATCATTGGATGGGATTTATGTAGTGATGCATTTTCTACAATTTAAAGACACATCAATCAATAGGATGCCTTGTGTACAAATTGTGAAACAGAGCCACTCAGCCAACAACCATTTTGCACTTCCACACACTTCAATGGACTCTGCTTTTCACTTTTACCTTTGGACCAAAATTACTTTTTAATCTAAAATTATAATTTTCTAATTAAATATTAAAATTCTATTTTTAAATTTTTAATTTTTTTAGATATTAAATAGTTATTAATTCGATGGGAGGGGAATCAGACTAATGTCCCATTTAGTTAATATATATAAAAGCCAATAAATAGTATGGGCCATATGAACTATATATGAAGCACAGACACATATAAAACAGATTCTTAAAATTATACGACACGACACGTCATATATTTATATATATAAATAATTAAAAATCTATAAATTTTGATGAAAACTTTAAAAATTACAATATATATTTATAATATATGTTATATGTATCATTATTTTTTATTATTTGTCATATTAAAGTCACAAAAAAATTAATTTTATATTTTAAAATTTATGAATATGTGTCATACGGATGTTGAACACAGACACGTGCCCGACACGGCGACACCCTCTAAAAAAGAAGTGTCTATATTTGATTGGCCATGAACTATACATATCTTTTAATTAATTTACCCAAGATAGTAGCGAATTATATTTTTATGAGCTGCTCCAATGATTTTTACTTCATGACATGTTTTGGTATTTCACAACAATGAATCTTCAAAATGGACCTCCACTTGTCCCTAACCTCTTGCTTAGCAACCAAAAACATTGAGGGTTTGGTCAAGCATTACACATATTATTGTATTGATTTTTTTTCTAATGATATTATGTATTAATTTGTTTTGTTTTTTCGTAGAAGTTGTATTACTTTGTTTCTGAGCCAAATAAAGTGTACCAGGTAAAATAAAAAATAAAAATGTTAGAGGGGCCAGGTAGGACGTAGTATAGTAGAGTGTAGTAGTGATGGCCGATGGTAAGATTGTTTGCCTCAGCATTCCGAGCGTGCATAATGAAATGATGATATGCCAACTATATATATATATATATATATAAATATAAATATCATATGTATAGCTAATTAAGTTTAATTAGGTACAATAGAACAGTAGTACAAGGTACATATATATAGATGGCCACCCCATATCTTATATTATATGGCTCCACCCTTTTCTGGTCCACATCTTAAAACTATAGTACAAAATTAATAATAAGAGGAAAATTATTATTTGATCCCTTCTTTTTTACGGTGTTAACGATTTAGTCCATAATTTATTTTACATACATATTTGCGTGTCCGTTAGGGCACGCAAAGCCTTTAGTATATATATATATATATATATATAAAACCTTGTTTTTTGATCAAAGAGATAATAATGATATTATTCTGAAGTGATTGCAAACAGATTTTGAGAGCATTAATGCCAGGTCAATTAGCCGATCACGTACACATATACAGCTAATTCACAGACTTTGCAAATATTGCAATTCCAACCAAATGTAACACACATCCCGCTCTTCTACAATTCGATCTTCTCCTCCACACTATAATTATATATTGTTCATCACCGTTTGGATTTCATTATATATATATATATATATATATATATATTACTGCTTCCATCATTCGCTCCTTGCCTTCCCACTGCAGAATCAACCTCTTCATGACACCATATCACCACAGTCAAATTAAACAAGAAAAAACTTTGCATTAATATATATGATGATGATGATGATAGACGATAGGGTGGGAATGATGAATTATTGAAAGTTTGGAGCTATTATGCACTATAACTGATCGTTCTCTCGCTAGGCGAATGATGGAACCAAATGAGTCCTCGCCACAACGCAACAAATTTAACTGGAACCAACCACCTCTAATAATTTGCATTGTGACGTTCAATATATACTCTCTCTATAGGGATCGTAGAGTATTTATTATTATCATATATATATACTTGTATTTCATAATAAAGTTCAAAACAATATATATATATATAGGCAAAAACATTAATTTCGTCCCCAAATTTTACACCAACCGTCAATTTCGTCCTTAGTGTTTTTCATTTTGGTCAATTTTATCCTTTGATTAACTTATTTTAATAAATTAATGACAGACTGCATCCTATTTTTAAATTTGAGTTAGGATTTGAGTTTTTTTTTTTATCGATTTTACATTACATATAATTAGCCACGTAAATGTTGTCATTAATATTTGACTAAAGTAAGAGCAAAAGATAAAATTGACTAAAATATGAAACATTAAAAACAAAATTAACAATTGGTGTGTATACAGCATACAGTAGTATATATGTACAAATGAGGTATTCGAAGCAAAGAGAGATCGGAGAGAAACTAAAATAAAACAATAGAATTAAAGATCTACATATATAGGAAGAATATGTATATAATTAAGATGCATGATTGGTTGGTTTGAAGAAACAAGAGAATCTTATTAATTATTATAAAACATTGTAGGCGAGAAAGTCCAAAAAGAGATGAAACAAAAAGGACAATGGCATGTGGTGGTGGTGTGTGAAGTTTGAAGAAAGAGGACATTCTCATAATCCAAAAGCGAGATCTGCATTAATGCAATTCATTCCCCTTGCAAAAAGTACTATATATATATATATATATGCATAACCAAGAGGACGATTCACGATGCGATATGAGCAAGAAAGAACCACGTGAATTGCAGAGAGAGAGAGAGAGGGACCATGTTTATTTTGAGTTTGACTCACTTTATGTACATACATACATTCAATTTCAATGTACTCACCCAACTGCAACCCACACGCGCGTGCTGCATGCTGCCAATGCTATTTCAATTTTCAACCAGTTAATTAACGCGATTCATTAATATATAAATAAAAACTAACTAAGTTTATATATACATTTATAGATACATAACAGTAATTCTGATGTTGTCATTGGGTCCTCACTCCTCAGTCATGATGAGTTTTGAGTTCTGAAATCTGGATCACTCATGTGAATGAATGAGGAGTGGAGTGGTGAGTAATTATTATTATTATTATTATGGTTTGACACTGATTTCTTGTCCGATGCTTAATTTCGGGTAATCATAAAAGGAAAGTGTATCGAACAATTCATCAACATATCGATCTTTGATCATTGTGACAACTAAATTAGGGTGAGGCCAGCCAGCATCCATATATGAGGGAAAGGCCATATCATATTAAACTCTCGAATGGAATATCTATAGTTGTTAGAATTCTACGATTCATGATTCGATTTGATTTGACGTCAAAATAATACGTATTTTTGGTCGAATCGTCTCATGTCCTGAACCGGTACGATTCTAATTGGAATTACTAGAATCGTACGATTCGTGCCGTGAATTGTTCGATTCAGGATCCCGGCGATTAATGAAAAAACAGATTTGAAGAAAAAAATTGATTGAGTATGTGCTTGAGACAATAATTCCTATAATTAAGTTAGACAAATCATCTACAATTATGCTAGACAATAATTCTTATAATTAAGCTAGATAAATCATCTACAAATCTACAATTAGCTAAAACAAATATGTATATTTATTCCTATAATCCCTAGAATCATGCTAACAACTATAATTATATAAAAAAAAACATTAGAGATAAGGAAAAGACAATTTCAAAAAACAGAGTATGCAACATAAAAGGAAGCAAATTAGTTTATACCAAAAGATGTCATGTTAGATGAAGACAATAATGATGCTAATGATAGTAGTGATCTTAATCTAAATGATTAGGACTGGGAGATAATTAATTTTAGCTTTGTTTTGCTAATCATGAGTTATGAACTATGACTTTTGAGTTCTTTTTTATTATGATTTGTCATTTATGACTTTATGTGGAACTATAGTTTTTTGTCATTGATATAACATACTTCACACTATTATTCAGTAAGTTCCTGAATCTTACGATTCGAATCCCGATTTGACAACTATGTATATATCTAATTAAGAGGTGAATTAGTTTCTTTTCTAAAACTCAATTTATTTATCAAAAACTTTAGTTAATGTTTTAAATTGCAGCTTTAATGATATATAATTATATACGTCAAACTCGGCTGTGTAGATTTATCAAATATTGTTTTTGGATTAAAGCCCACTTACAAGACTTGTATATGTCAACCTCAAACAGAGTCCCGGTATCCCAAGTTTATAGCTTGGCCCAACAGGCTAGCTAGAGTTGATCCAATTATTCATTAAAGTATATATCTTCCTCATCACATGAAGAAAGTGCATGCTTGACTTGGTTAATTTTGGAGATTAAAAGTTGTGCTTCATTGTGTTATAGTTTCTTGCCTAGCTAGTTCATCATCATTCAATAAATTACATTACAAAAGGCACTTATGTACATTTAACATGAAATCTCATAAATGAGAATTCTTTATTTTTACACACCCATATGCATATATATAATCCGGTGGTACAGCACTAATTAAGAAAGACACTAAATGAAATCCTTAATTATTTCATGACTTTATGTTTGTCCTTGTGGATATGATTAATTAATAGAAGAAAGCGGTATTGAAGAGTAGAGTGTTTAGTCCAATCCATTGTTGTTCCTGTAGGTGAGGACGAAGTCGATGATTTGGTGAGGATCGGTGAGGGATTGGCGAATACCTTGAAAGTTGGAGAATCTGTTAGCCCAGGCGATGAATTTAGGACAGTGTGGTTCCACTTTGAAGTTACCTACAGTTTCCCAAGCATTGAACCATTGGTAGAATGGGATCAATGCAACATCAACGAAGCCAGGTGTGTTTCCCCCAAAATATGGATTCTCACCAAGATATTCCTCCAGCTGCTTCAAGCTCTCTATCAATTCCTTCTTCCCTGTTTCATGCTCTTCCACTTTTGAAGCCCATATTTTCTTCCCTGCCGAATGCACCTGCACATTTATTTAATTTCTTTATCATAATCATCCTAACTTGTTCATCAAACACTCCTATTTGTTTTAGCCTTAATTTGCAGAGGTAGTGTCAGATTCAATTGCGAGGGTGAGCTTTGGCGCAATGGTGAGGTTGCTGCCTGGTGACCAAGAGGTCACGAGTTCAAATCCTGAAAACAGCCTCTCTGCAAAGCACAGGGGTAAAGCTGCGTACATCTTAACATTCTCCAGACCCTACCTAGTGGGAGCCTCGTGTACCGAGCCACCCTTAGTATTAGATCCAATTGCAGTGATGCATCTCAGAAATTTGTTTAGTATTTAGGAGTAAGATTTATGACGAATATAACATTGTTTCTTCACTTGTTCAAAAACAACATAACAGATCATCTTAGCTTTAACTGGGGTGGGAATAACCGAATAATTAATATGGCAGCATTACCTTTGCCTTTCAACGATCACTGTGAAATTTTATTGGCACATACTCTGTCAAATGGTCAAAAGTCAAAACCCCACATTTATCTTGAATATTTGAGTATAAGTATTTATTTGTATAAAAAAAAATTAAATATTTTTTGTCATGTTTGAAAAACCTTAAATTCTAATTTCGTTAAAAATCATCATTAGATATGACTAAGGGTGTTTAGTATCTCAAAAGTTGTGGTATATATAATATATCATATATGTGAATATTCTTATTAAGCATGGTTGAAGTTGTTAATATATAGTTTGCTGCTTCTGTGTGAAATTGAAGGTCAAGGGTTGGAATGTCCAATATTTATTTTTGGTCAAAGTGCAATTTGGTCTTATATCTTTTGCTAAGTTCTCAATTTGATCCAATATCTTTTTTATTGCACTTTTAGTCTGATATCTTTGCAAAAGATCTCAATTTGGTCTCATGTCTTTTGATTAGGATCAATCGTTAATTGATCATTTCACAAAGATATGAGACTATTTTTGCACCTATACAAAGATATATGACCAATTTTACAATAGACTTATACATTAAAATTAGATTGAAAGAAGTAAAAGAGTTATGGAAGTTATATATTATTGCATGTAGAAGTGTTACCTTGGAATCGACGAAATTAGCCCAGAATCTGGCGTGAGCTCTTTGATAAGGATCAGAAGGTAACAATGGAACAGGAGTGTTCCAAACCTCATCAATATACTCAAGGATGATGAGTGATTCACATATGCTTTTGCCTTTATGAATGAGAACTGGAATCTGCTTGTTGATCGGATTGGCTTTCAGAAGCAGAGGACTCTTGTTGCTTAGATCCTCTTCCTTGTACTCATAATTTATGCCTTTCAAACCCAATGCCACAACAGCCCTCATCCCAAACATACTCACCTTTTTGTTCAACAGAATCACTTCTTCCTCCATTCTCCTTTAATTTCTTGATTAATTTCTTATCACACTAACACTGATTAGTGAAGTGTGTATAATATATATATATACAAATAAGATTGACATCACGACAAATGGGATATTTTATTTTGTGTGGATATATCGGGACAATACGCACCTTTTTTTATTTTGTGTGGTTGTGGGTATATCGGGAGTTCGGGACCACGTTATCGTTTCGCCACGCTTATGTTTATGAATTAGAGATTATGATCCACAAACTTGTTGCCTCTGCATAGATATATCTCCTGGTCCTGCACACAAGTGGGGAGTTGGGTTCCCAAATAAGTTAAAAAATCGGTAGAGTAATAGTAAGTGGAAAATCAATGTGACTTACCTAGAGAGACCTCTTATTTATAGAGTCTTCATATGATGTTTTTCTACTTTATTTTATTCGTTAGAGGACTGCGCGATTCTTACTTTAACTATTGTGACGACAAATTAAAGAGGTTGATCCAGTTTAGAAGGATAACATGGCGGAATGAGCCTTCTGATCATGTGAGATTTGGGATGGCTTCGTCCCATGACATCTTACCTGTTTTTATTAATTCCAATTAAAAAAGTTATTAAGTCAATATAATTTTTGGGAGCTAGATAAGTATTTAATGTAAGGAAATTCTATAAAAAAAATTCTATAACTTAAGCTAACTAATTTGTAGCCATTAGATTTATCTTTTTTTATCTTGAGATTTGTGCAATAATAATCATTACATAAATTTCAAGATAAAAAAGACAAATCTAATGACTGCAAATTAGTTAGCTTAAGCACTCTAACATTTTATAGCACTACACTTTAATGTATAACAGTTCAAATAATGAAGTATAGAATGATCCATTTCACATCAAACTAGCTACTTTTATCTTTTAAAAAAATATCTTTTTACTTTTCTATCTATATGGTGATATCCTGCCTGCTCCTGCTGATCTCCCTTGAATTCCTACACAGATAACTCAGATTGGGGTTTTAGTCCCTAGAAGAGCCTCCGACGCTCAAGTCAGTATTTGGACAGAGTAACAGTTATATTAAAACATCATATCTCTCTTACCTTGCGGATCTCCTATTTATAAGGTTGAAGAGGGGAACGTCCTGCCTAGGCCACTATCTCCAGTAGGTTGGTTACGTAGGCCTGGGGCTGTCGGGTTCGTGTGTTTCCACTACACCTGTGGTCCCCCTCCTAAAGGCTATCCGGCTAGTCCGTGTATGGAGCCTCTACTTCCGGTCTTCTGGAGTAACTGAGTAATGGGCCTTTTGGGCCTTACTCTATCAGTATATTTTCTCCATCTTTCTCTGCTGCCAGTACTTACTTACAATAAGTAACAAAATATCTATATCTCAAGAATTAAATGATCAACTTTTCCTAAATATATATATATATATATATATCTATACTATATTATATGGCTCCACCCCTTATGGTTGGTCAAAAATAGTGATTTAAAAAATTAAAAAAGAAAAAAAATCATCACTCTCTCTCCCCACTCACTCCCCCACTTCTTTAAAAAAATAAATGAATTAAAAAAATGCAAAAAATAATTAAAAATTAAAAAATGTCACCACTCTCTCTCTCCACTCACTCTCCCATATGAGGTAATTTCAAATTGGTCCTAAATATTTTATTTATTTTAGATGAGTCTTATATATTTGTATAATTTCTCAAATTGGTCCCAAACTTACTCTTTTATCAATATAAAAATTTAATATAATCTTCAACTTTAAATCAATTCAAATGTTACATGCATATTGGCGTGCCCGTTAGGGCACGCCAAACCCCTAGTATATATTGTAAAAGATGAGTACGGAGTCAAATTCCTTACTACCCCATTCTCATGTCTCAAGTTCTCAACAAAAGGCAATACCTCAAACAGTCAAACTTGCCCATTTATAACAAACTCATTTCCTATCTTGTTCCCCACCACACCATCGCCATCCGCCCATCACTTTTAAATTTTAATTGTACCCATTATTTCTCTTCCTTTAATTTATATTTACATCTCTTGGGTATTTCAAAAATATCTGAAATGGATAATAAATAATAAACGCATAATATATATCTTGTTAGTAACGATATTTATATAAGATATTTTTTTTTAACACATGTATTATTATATGTCTCAATCATAAGATGACTCGTAAGTTGTTTTAAAGTATTTTCTTAAAATATAACGAACTTGTAAAGTACTCTATATTGATTTATAGTTAAATTTTTGAAGCATCGTGTCTAATTCAACGGTACGGAATATGTATGGAACATGTTGTTGATAGTAGCAAAATAATTTGATTATTTTTTCGTCATGGAGATTTTGAGATGTGTGAAGGAGTCTGCCACTGCTAGTTTAAATCCATGGATCTCATTTATCAAAAAAAAAAAATCCATGGATCTCTTGGTAGATGTTGCAGTCGGCTACTTTACAAGGTCGTCTTGCTTGGTTTCGCTGCGTGCTCGCAAGTCGCAACCCTTTTAAGGAGTCAAGATCTATTCCCTAATGGTGGCCTTTCGTAATTTCGTTTTATGGTCTTTTGTTTCTGTTTCGTTTTCAGGCTTTGCTTTATTTCCAAAAGGTTGTCCTATGGGCTTTGTTATTTTGTTTGCACAATTATGAGCATAAAAAACTTCAGTTCTAGATATTTCATTTTTCGTTTTGAGGCTTAGTTTGTTCTAAATGAGCACAATTGTTTGCATAATTTTAATTACCATAATAAAATATTGTATGTGATAAAACATTTATTCTACATAATTATTGGGTGGACAGTAAACTAAATCCAATATAAGGGTGCACCTGTCATCTTAAAAGCTCAAAATAGTGAAATGAGATAAAGAGAGGCTACTTTCAACTTTTAATTTGAAATAGCATGATTTTATGAATGCGGATCATAACCCCTACAAAACATTTTTTTTGTAACTTTATTAATTAATATTCACTAAAAATTCAAATCAATTTTATAAATATAAATAAATAACATCATAATCATAAACTCAACAACACCAACAATGTATCACTGTAAATTGAATAATTTAGTATCTTATAAATAAGATTTTATGTTGCATTAGAATTCATAATATAATGACTTTTTAAAATAAAAATCGAGTTTGATCATTGATTGGGAGGGGGGTACAAGGCGTTGAAGAACAATACCTCTTCAATTATTATACAGTAATCAAGCTCCAACTCAAAAGCTAATCAAATAACTTATAAATTAAGAAATTGAATAAACTTGATAATTTTTAAATAAAAAATAAATTGAAGATTACAACCGCCTTCAACTTCAATTATTATTATTGGAAAGGATCGGGTGGTGGAGTGAAGGAGAGTACAGTCAAAGGACTTTCATTAATTAAAAAAATTGGCCAAGAATGAAAAAAAAAAGCATAAAAATCAGATCTTATGAAAGAAAATCTTTAGAGATCATGATGTAAGCTCTGGATCATGTGCACAGATGAGGGAGAGAAAAATGGATGCAAGATTTTAGAAGGCATCAAATTAATTATGTTCATTAAGGAATTAAGTAAGGCATATGATCTGAATGGAACAGAGACAGCTCACAGAGGATTCGCTTGATTATCACACCACCAGCATGATGGATTGGAGGCAGATAGTGGCGAATGAATGGCTTGTAAAAAATTCAAAGCTGTGCCATTTAGAACAAACTAAACAGATTTTACTTTGAACACAAAATGCAAGTCAAACACCACAAGAGAGAACACAAACAAGTTTAAACATTAAGGTTCTACCATCAAATTGTTTGCCAACACACGTATGAAAATTTTCTAACTAAAACATTCTATAATTCTCCGCATCAGAAATTAAAACAAAATTAAGGAAGCAAGGAGAATTTTCTTTCTTTACATGTGAAACCAGCCATGTGATGAGGACCTCTACAGTGGATCAGAGCAGTTATTTACTCTTCAACAGTTCCTGCATCCCCGGCTGCAATTTCATCAGAAAGTACAAAAAGCTTAGTCAAACGGGTATTCCACTAATTTTGTTAAGGCTAAAATACAAAAGACTCTCCTAAACTTTAATTACTGTACAAAAAACTCCCTTTAATTTCGAAAAGTGATAAAAAGAATATTTGAATTTTTCATTTTACGCAAATAACTCATGTTGTTACCAGAACAAGAGAAGCAAAGTTATGTGAAATGATAATTGACGAACTTACATGAGCTTTCATCATGTTTTTCATCATGTTGATCTTTGAGATTGTTCTCCATGCAGTTTAGGAGGTATTTAAAGGTTTCAATCTCGCATGGGATAGTGAGCCCGCCACTTTGCTCAAACCCAAATTCCTCTGCAGCCTTTTCCAGCAACACTTTGAATAGAGAGTGACTAAGGTAAGTGGTGGGAATTATGAACCTGCGAAGTTCTGGCCCAACGTATACTGCCAAATAGCCTTTGGGGACATCTGGTGGCGGCTCAGGGCTCTGGCAGCTATCTTCATCCGAGTCACAATACATGACATTGGTTAGCCTTCTGTTGATTATTGGTGATATGCCTCCATTATGGTTCATTTCAGGAGGAGGCTGACAGTCCACTTTTGAGCCCAGTGTCACAGCTTGCCACTTCTGAAGTATTTCCTTCAGTCTCACAATTTGCCTAATTCCAGTCAGTTTGGACCCTCCACTGTCATCCATTGCTAACCGCAAAAAGTTCAAAGTGATACAGGATCAAAGTCAGAAATCTAGACTAGAAAGTTTTATCAGATCTTGCACTTGTAAAAATAGATAGATAGATACATACTAGACCATCTATGTTTTCCAAAAGCAAAGGTCAGAATTACAGAACAAAATTTCACTTTCCTTCATTGCCTAGATGCATAAATAATAAAGTGGGTCTCAAATGCCAAATTAATGATATCCAAAACTAAATTAATTGGTTGCTGAATTGTTAAGATCATTCCTGGCACAAAATAGTGAACGAATTGCTGAATTCACCCATAACCAAAAGGGAACTATCTGTTGATCATCTCAACAGGAAGAAGAAGAAAAAAATAAAAAGCAATGTACCAAATAAGGAGCTGAGGAACAGCCACATTTATCCTGGCAGATATCATTTTCTGATTCAGTTTTTTTATCATCGGAACAAAATAGTGGAAATATTCAGTGTAAACCCAACAACAACCTTATTTGAAAGCCAATGATTGTCAGCTGGTTGAATACAAATCCAACTCTTATGGGCCTAAAATCATACATTCATACCCTATCACCATGTTTGATTTCATTTTGGTTTTTGCTTTCCTTGCTCCTTTCCCCACCAATTCCTGTTTCTCAAAGAGATTGTTCTACGAAGCTGTTCCGAGGCATATCATAGTGTTTCACACATAAAATCTGGAGAAAAAAATATCTTATCTTGCAAAATTAAGCTTATGATCTTGAACTCTGTTTCATCTTTCATGAATCTTGAATTAAGAAGATCAACTTATCTTTCATGCAAAATTAATCTTGAATCTTGAAAAGTAAACCTACTCACAACACCTGGTCCAAATTACGTCTCCGGACAAGAAATTCGCATAGTAAGCCATCAATGATTCCCGTAGATCCCTAAACTAGCAAAGAATTTACATCTTGAAAGAAAATAATAATAATAATAAACCACAGCACGTATAGATCACAAATGGCCCAAGACATGAAAGATATAATGAACAACAACAACGATTAAACAAGACAATGCAGACAACCGATTTCGCATTCCAAAGAGAAAGAAGAATAGGTACCTGAAAGAGAAGAGGACATTAGGATTGAGAAGGAGGAAGAAACGCCATACAGATTCAGCAATGGATGCAGAGGAAGCGAGCTCTGCTGCAAGGAGAGAAAGGTATGAATCAAATGTGGTTCTTGATTCTTTTTTCTTTTTCTTTACGATCCCAAACAAATTCCCAAAAGACAAATTCAAATACAGTCAAGGACTTTTACATATATGTGGCGATGCTCACCCTAATCCGGCGCTATCGGAGTCTCTGTTTTTAACAACGCAACCGATTTGTAAGGAACTCAAACTCCCGCATTTATTCTTATTCATGTAACTTGATTAAAATAAAACCATAAACGGAATAATTATTCATGATTAATCAGCGCAAAATAAAAAAAACTGAATAAAGAAAGAGACACTTGATAGAGAAGCGTGTTTGTTTGTTGTTGCGTTGGATTAGCCCACAATTCCACAAACCTCATACGTGTCACGCCTTTATCATTACAGATACACCTTTTCAGTTATATTCACAATCTGAATCCCCATACTTAAATCTATTTCTTTTGGGGCATGAAGAATAAATTACTTAAATCTTTTTTATTTTTGGTAACAACTTAAATCTTTTAAATCCTATTTGAATATTCAGGCCAAAAAAAAAAAATCCTATTTGAATATTGATGATGGTAAGGTATCTCTTATTCTTTGAAATTCTCTGAAGTCGATGGCCACTCACAAACTGATACCAATTGGCTGAAAACGCATTGTTTTTTTTTAATGAAACAATATATTTTTTGCATTGACTTCTGAGAATTTCAAAGAATAAGAGATACCAATTAGTAAGGAATAATTTTATTATTCCAATTAATAAGCCAATTGTTATTCCAATTAATAAGTCCCAAATCTAACGTCCTGTATATAAAAATCAACATATTTAGAATTTAGTACTATTTACTGCTCTAACCAATTAGTTAGTTAGTTAGTTTAATTGATATGGCCAAAAAAGAAAAGTTAATTTAATTGATTCATGGCCACAGTCGTCGCTTATTTTAGGGACTTCATTTTATTTTATCTTATTTGAAATGAATACAATTTTAAATTAGAAAGAAAGTTAAGTGGAAGCTAAGGTAAACAAGGTTGGGGTAGCTTATCAAAAAAAAAAATAAAGGTTGGGGTATTAATGTAATGATGCTGCTATGCTACCTCATAAGTCATGACCTCCATGGTACTTTGTATCTGCAAAATTATATGGCTAACAGCGTAAGGGGTTTAGTGGAAGTAATGATCATGTGGCGCTTTGCATTTGTTTAATCAATTAACTTGTCGCGACGATTATCATCATTACTATATTGGCCATTAAATCAGAAAATTAATTACATCTTCAAAAATAATAAAACATGCATGAATCGTAGTCTGGAAACTAATTAAACATATTTTAATTTATTCAAGTCAAAGCAACAATCTAGAACCAAGAGCTAGAAACCCAAATTTAGGTGATGGCTTCAGATTCGGATTCGTACATTGTCATTCTTATAATGGATGTGACCTTAATCCGTTGCTTCATTCATAGGCAATATTTTGAACTTGATAGGATTAAGGGAAATTAAACCACATGCATGTTCATGAGCCTAATTATATGTAGTAAATACTAATCACTTGCTTAACTAGCAAGTGATTTGGTCAAAAGAGACATCATCAGTTAAAACCAACGTGTGAATCTGAATGCAATGTCAGATTTTGTGTAGCTATCACAAAGGGAATTGCATTTGTCAACCACATAACATAACATTTTTGTCCACTTCAACAAATACCTGTTGTCGTTTTACTTGGTTGATTTGTAGGTTCCACCTAATTACACCAACGCACTGCTTAAGAAAGAAACAAGTTCTTGATGTTGTTGTCCAATAATTTAGTACATTTTCAGTACCATGCCCATCATCGGCATGCACAGGTACAAGTACAAGTGTACAACCTCCTCTTTTATTATGTTTAATCAATTTTATATATAGACCCACACAGGACACACATATATTATATTGTTAAAATTTCACCTCTCTCTACTAATCACACCGATCAATACATCAAATTGAATATTCTATAATACACTTTAAGTGAAGTGTAGAGAGAGAAAGTAAATCTCACTTACACTTTTTTTCTCTAACTTATTTCTTTTTCTCTACACTTTAGCGGTAGAGAATTCTATTTTATCAATACATGCATAAAGTAATTAATTAATGTAAAATCATAGAGATAGATCGATCAATACAAATAATTAATATAAAGAAAATATATAAATAAATTTCTTTATAAAATTATTTTAATTTTAATATTTTTTTTATATATACACTCTCTTTCTTTGATAATTTATTTTTTTTGGATAAACAAGTTAAATAATTTTACATAAAAATATTTTTTTAATATTCTCTCACTACTGTCTAATCATAATGTTTCTTTACTTTTTTTTGTAATTGGTTATGGAAAAAGATATTTTTTTTATTATAATTAGTCGTCATGTACAAATTTTTTGACATATTTATTTATTAAAAAACTTTATAACAAAAATATAAAATATCCTTTGTAAACTTAGCCCGGAACATAGTCAGTATAACTTAAATATTTTATAAAAATTATTTTTTGTGTATACGTATCTATCTATCTATACTTCTTATATTATATGACTCTACCTCTTTATGGTGGGTCAAAATTATTGAACTAAAAAATTAAAAAAGAAAAAGAAATCACCTACTTTCCTCTAGCCCATGTTCTCTCAAGTCTCATCCCATACAAGTTACTTTTGATTTTCATTAATATTTTAAGCTACATAAAGAAAGGGTAAATTACACTTTGGTACCCTATAGTTTGGTCATATTTCACTTTAGTACCCGGTGATTTAAAAATTGACACTTTGGTACCATGTGATATTCTCTCTTAACAAATTATTTTTAAATAATTTTATATTTTACATACATACTTACGTGACCGTTAGGGCACACAAAGCCTCTAGTATTTTATATGGCTCCACCCTATGGTTGGTCAAAATTATTGAATTAAAAAATTAAAAAAAAATAGATCACCCACTTTTCTTTAGCTAGCTAGGTTCATTCTTATGTAAAAAAAAAAATCACCCATGTTCATTCTCATTAAGTCAAAATTTTTAATTATTCCCAAATGTATCAAGAAATTTCAAATTGGTCTCAAACTTACTCATTTATCAATATAAAAACTTTATATAATCTTTAACGTCTCTAGGATACCTAGTAATATATATCCGTTGAATTGTTCTGGATGTTTTTCTCAAAACTAATTATTTATTAGTAGTCCATGAAATTAAATAATTAAATGTTGATATAGGCGTGATTTTCTAATTTCTTTTCTTATATTGGTACATCAAAATGCTACCAGTGTACGGAATTAAGAGAATAATATTTAGTAACTGAATCATTAGTGAATTATATGTTAATGCCACCAACTTAATTATTGATTTACAGAAACCAGAGAAAAGTTAATTAAGTTTCCCAAACCGGACGAAGGGAACCCACCAATTGCTTAGATTCACAAAGACGTACGTAATATGAAAAACAAGGAATGGAAAATGATAGAACATTTTTTTTTTGGCCTGAGAAAATGATAGAAGTTAAACGCTTTGATTTGGACAATTATTTTTTTATCTCTTTACACTGATGGATTAACTCAAATGATATATGTACGTAATATGTTATATAAGCTGAAGCCAAAGCTAAATAAATGTAGTTGAAAACGAAGATTAATGCAAAGTCAAAAAGAATTGGTTGAGTTTTAGCTCTCAATCTAATTAAAGCTTTGAGATAGTCCCTCCAATTAATTCCTTATAATTACTAGGCCGAAATTTTATTTTGATCCCTAATGTTTACTTGAGATTCCATTTTGATCTATAACTTTTTTTTTATTCTGTTTTAATTCTTAAAGTTTCTAAAAAATTTCACCGTCCAACTAATAACTAGACTCGCAGAGACACATATCTCTTTCTGCATCAGTTATATTTCCAGCCGCACAATAAACACATATATATCACCTATAATGACCACGGCTAAAAGCAAAATAGAAAAAATCAGTTTGTTTGTATATACAGACAACAAATGTATCCTCTCCAAGATTAATTTTAACGAAGCTTTTCAGTAGCTGTTTTGTTGTTTTCTTTTCTGGGAGAAATGTGATATAATAAGAAAGGATTTGACTAACAAGTAGTACAATCGGAATTCATTCGTCCATATCTGCCCCTAAAATAAAGGGTTAACATTAACATATACAGAAGTCAATAAATTAAAATGGAAAACTTTTCAAATTTCCCATCACAATTTATTAATCTAATTCACTTCACTTTGTAGTCAAACTTTGGTACAAACAATCCCATGCCTGCTAGATATATATATACTAGAGGCTTTGCGTGCCCGTATGTAAAATAAATGAGGGACTAAATCGTTAACACAGTAAAAAAGAAGGGATCAAATAATAATTTTCCTCTTATTATTAATTTTGTACTATAGTTTTAAAATGTGGACGACCAGAAAAGGGTGAAGCCATATAATATAAGATATATATATATATATATATATTGAGTAAAGTAAAGTGTAAACGTACTAATTGTTACACAAAGTAATTCTTTCAGTAAAGAATTTTAATTTTATTTCCGCGCTAGTAAGTACTGCGAGCACATTCAAGTTAATATTCGGATTTCAGAGATTCAGCCAGCAAATTAAGGTTGGCTGCAGCTAGTGGTGATAATTATATATGATGAGAAACATATATACATACTAGGGGCTTTGCGTGCTCTAACGGGCATGCAAATATGTATGTAAAATAAATGAGGGACTAAATTGTTAACTCAGTAAAAAAGAAGGGATCAAATAAGAATTTTCCTCTTATTATTAATTTTGTACTATAGTTTTAAAATGTGGACCACCAGAAAGGGATGGATATAAGATATATTAACTGATTTTATAACAGGGCTAATAAATATAGACTCACTAAAATACATGTTTGTAGATGATGGACAAATCTTCGGCCAAAAAAAAAAAGATGATGGACAAATCCATTTTAATTTAGAAAAAAGAAAATTTCAGTTGCATTCGTTTTATATTTATATTTAGGTCAAAGGGTCATTGGTTCTAAATATATGTCCTAATATTCGTTTTGATTCTTTATGTTTCAAATTATATTCAAATTGGTTCTAAATGTTAATAAAATGTTTCATTTTAGCCTCAAATTATTGAATATGGTTATATTTCTCTATTCTCTCATTTCAAGTCCAAAGGACTTGTTAAGAGTAACTCGTACAGTTGTACATCTGAATTTGTCGCATTCAAACTTGAAACAAGAAATATAATCAAATTCGCTTGTTTGACCGTGAAACGAGCGGTCTACTTTCAGGACTAATTTGACCTTGTTTGTTGACAACTCCAACCAAATAAAAAAAATGTTGTTTGAGAGCAATACATAACTTTAAATTGGTTACATTCAATTCGAATTTGAAACTTGAAAAATATGAGTATGTTTAATAGTTTGGGACCAAAATGAAACATTTTGCAAATATTTAAGACCAAAATGACTCTTTCACCTTATATTTAGCATCAAATTTCTCAGTAAGAACATGATAATTAAATAGATATATAGTTTGTACAACTTTAATATTATTTGATTTTTTTCTATGAAAGTTTCCTGATGTCATATATATATATTGGTCTATTGGATGCATAACTTGATAAACTTTGCGTAAGTCCGTATCACATGGCAAAATTTTCCTAGTGTCATGAGATGCACGATAATATATATGATGATGAGGCCTTCTAGAATTCACCGTGATGGGCAATTGCTGTTTCTTAGTCTTACCTAAACCTCAAAACCCAAATCTTTTGTTCGTACTACTTCCTTACCTCATTTTCTTTTCTTTCTTGTTTAATTCTTTTGGCTGAATTGTACTACATTCCCTTACAATCTTACATTAAAAGTAAGCAAGCATACTCCGCCAGACGATTTCTGCACTTCACGCAATTGTTTACCCCAAGAAATAGTCCTATATTTGTATTATTAGTTCCAAACAAAGAAATATATATATAAAACGAGTGAAGGCAACAATTAATTTATTGAATTTCAATTCTTTGCAATAGCTAGCCACACCGACGTAATACTAATATCTAGCTAGGGTCGTCAATTTGAGACAAATATATATCTATTCAGTTTAATTAATAAATAAAAAATATACTTGGGAAGTGGGAGACACGAACGTAAAATACAACTAGATTTGAAACATTAATCAATTAGAATTCTACATTATCGTGGCAGAGAAATATTTAAATTTTCGTTTCTTCTTCTAGAATCGCATTTCCACTCATACTGCATATTATATATGTACTTGTTGGTCGCGAGGCTTCACATTTTATAAATTAATGGATAATATAATCAGTGGTTAATTCAAATGAAAACTATAGCTAGGCTGCTTGACAAATACCTATAATGCATGTGTTAGTTACTGGTTAGTACTTATATAGTAGATAAAATTCAACGTGTCATTGGTACATTCTATATAATATTAGCTGTGCAACTAACATATATATATATATATATATATATTTACATATAAATTTATCTTCATTATGGCATTCCAGTTTTAACCACTTTGCATTCGCCTTGCACAAATTACAATTAATTACTTTCCTTCTACGAACAAACGATCTCTGGCTGGCTTAGTTGTACTTTTTGCATAATTCGCGAATTCAGAAAAGCAAGAAAAAAAGAAGTTGAAAAGTATGATTATTAATAAAGAGAAATTAATTATGGGTCATTGAAAACATTAAACAAATTTTATATATAAAAAAAATGCTTAATGATATATAATGTACGTAGCATAATTATTATTACATTTAAGATACTTGAACTCTAAGGTAGTGATCAGATCATAGTTGTCTAGAAAATGAAGACAGGAAGAGAGAGATGGTCAATTGCTCATGGTATAGTACATAACTATATATATGTATTATATTATGAGGAATGAATGAATATATTTAGGTGAAGTTTTAATGATTTTTTTTTGAAAGGTTTAGTAAGAAAAAGAGAAAGAAGAAAGTATAAATAAAATGGGAATTATAATATGCGAAGTCTCAACTACTCTGGCTCGTAGGGCGTAGGCAAGACTAATTGGCGTTAAAAATCGTGTGCACAAATTCGTTGAGAGGTGTTTGTCTTGTTTTCGTCTCCTTCAATTCGCGCCCAAATCGTGTGAACCAAAAACCCTCTTTCTCTCTTTCTCGTCTTTGGCTTCCATTTTTCTACAGAGCTGAATCAAATTAATCAATGAGAACACCGTCGTTCGGAAGATGCAGCTCCAAGAGATCCAGTGGTTACAGTAGAGAATTCGAATTACCGCAATCGCAACATCTTGAAACTTCATCATCATTACCTGCTGGAGATGGAGGTGCGTACGGAGCAATGTTACCGATCTTCTTGGACGATCTTAGGAGGAATCATCAGCAAGAGCTTGTTGAGATCACGTTGGAGCTTGAAGGCGATGCGCTTGTGCTCTGCGATGTTGCGCCGACCACTACTATTAGTACTGCTTCTTCCTCCAATGATGAAGTAGGAGGCACCGTTGAGAGGAGCCTCTCCATTACGTCAAGAATTCGGAGGAAATTTCCGTGGTTGAGATCCTCGTCTTCTAGGTCTTTGGCTTCCGCTTCCGCTTCTGAGGTTGTGGTGGAAGATCCTGTGATAACAGCTCGAAATGCTCGAAAAATGAAAGCCAAACTTGAACGGACTAGATCGAGTGCGCAGAGAGCTCTTAGAGGGCTCAGATTCATTAGCAAGACCACCGGAGCCACCGACGCCGATGAGTTATGGCGAAAGGTTGAAGAGAGGTTCAGAGTACTCGCTAAGGACGGCTTGCTTGCCAGGGAAGATTTTGGTGAATGCATAGGTGATAATGCATTCTGTATTTGAAATTTGAATGCTCTGTTATCTAGCTACTAATTAATTAATTAATCGTGCTCTGTTCTTCTACTTTTGAATGCCGAGGAAGTTTGAGCTCAAATATAAATAAAATTTGTTTGAATTTTCGTAAAAGGGATGGAGGACTCCAAGGAATTCGCAGTCGGCATATTTGACACATTGGCGAGGAGGAAGCGACGAAAAGTGACAAAAATAACCAAAGAAGAGCTCCATGATTTCTGGTTGCAAATTTCAGACCAAAGTTTTGATGCTAGACTTCAGATTTTCTTTGACATGTGAGTTTAATGTTCGACCTGCCGCTTTCATTCTACATTTCAATTCATAAATTAATATAGTAGTTTTGTTTTTTGGATAATCAACGATGATGAATTATTAACTTCAACAATTTAATACAATATTTGAAGAAATTCTTTGCATGAAAAAGAAGGTTTGCAGTTCACCATTTAGTTTGTAAAATATATTCATGATGTAATAGTGTTGATCTATTTGTGTTTCTTCATAATGCAATTCTTTTCCATGTTCTAATTTTATGCGTCTCCAAATAGTTCATTCTAATTGTTAATCTTGACAAAAGTTAAATTGTGCCGGCAAAGCATACTAAATCTGTGTATGTCTTTCCTCAGAAGCATTTGTTGGGTCTTTAATGCGTGTCTTGTAAAATTAATTAAGTGAGACACAAAACTATATGTATAGTAATAAATTAAGCATATGCTGCTCCACCTAATTCAAAAAAAAAAAAAAACTAGTTTAGGTGGAACGTAACTGAATAAATTTGAATGAAGCTATATGTTATAACTATGTGCATTTTGATTGTTGCAATTATCTCACATTAACATTATTACAATTTTACCAATCCCAGTTACGTTGAAGTTGTGTTAGTGATTAAGATCGCGAATAAGAAACTTCTGGAATTTGTAATTATTCAGTATTCCTTTACCTATCTATTGCAGGGCTGACAGTAATGAAGATGGAAGAATTACCAGGGAGGAAGTACAAGAGGTAAGATTTGAGGGGGATAAGGGGAAAAAAAAAAGGATTATTGCTGTAGGTACCCCCAATATATAGTATAAAATGTAAACGAAACTGAAAAGGAAAGTCGATGAATACATTAATTAACAATTTTATAAAGAAGAAGAATACCTACACCATAAGAAATTTGTTAAAATTTCATATTTGTGTTTTCTTAACTAGTTTCTTTGTGGAAATTTCTTTCTTAAGCAAATTTAATGTATTTCTTCAAAGTTACATTTGATATCACACAAAAATATGGATGAAACGAAAATGACAAAAATATTTGGTGGTTCCGGTTCGGATTCCTAATCCTTTACGATTGTGTTTGGGGTAGGGGAGAAAAAGTCGTGGGTAGCGAATCTTTTATAGACAAAAACATCCCCAAGACTTCAGTACATATATGCCTTCTATTCTAAATAATAACTTTACTTATATTCTTTCACACCAATATTAAAAAAATAAGAAAAAACAAATATTTTTTTTATAAACAGCTAGTGTGTATATATATAATTGTATACTAAACCAATAGCATCGTTAGTTGAGATTTTATTCTATATTATTAAAAAAAATACCTATATGCTTCAACAGTGTTTGATTTTTAATTAAATGATGTAAAGACTAAAGAGTGTAATCGAACGAATAAGAAATTTGTGAAGTATTTGTAAGACATTACGTTTAGTGATATACGAACTAAATATATTTAATTTAAGGAAAGAAAGACAATCATTATGAAGCTTCAGAAGCACACAATTTGATTGAAATAAGCGAATGCTTATAAATTAATAACATTGAGATATGTATATGCTAAAACATAGCAATGGTATATTAAGCTAAATGTTTCTTTGGTAAATGCAAGTGATATAAATTATAATACAAGGGGTACATGTTAATGAACTATATTAACAATGTTATGACATTACTTTCTTGTTGCCAACATTTTTGTGACGTTTATTATATATCCTTTTTCTCAATTTTCAATTTTATTTAACAGCTTATAATGCTCAGTGCTTCTGCAAACAAGTTATCAAAGCTAAAAGAACAAGCTGAAGGTTACGCCGCGTTAATAATGGAAGAGCTAGATCCAGAAAACCTGGGATATATTGAGGTAAGAAAAAAAAAAATAAATGTAAGACAGAAGAACAAACGAGTACTTAATAGGGGTAAAACAAATTGAATTGATACTTTGCCATCTGTTTTTGGCCAAAACTACTATAGACTATTTTATGCATAAGTATATTTTGGCACCAAAATGCGTTTTTCTTCCTTTCTTCCTATTTTTCCTTAAATTCATAAATGAGGGAGGAGAATCGCGTGAGCTTGTGTGAGGGCTTGGGTTATGATTGAGTCAAATGATTCAAATCTGGTTGCAAATTCAGGTATCATTTTGATTATTCTTCTATCTTGTGACCCTTGTAATTTTGGCCTTTGATCAGCTATGGCAGTTAGAAATGTTGCTCCTGCAAAAAGATAGGTACATGAACTACAGTAGACAATTGAGTACCACAAGCGCAGTCTGGAATCAGAATATGACTGGAACGAGACCCCAAAATGTGATAAAAAGACTAAGCAGGACAATGCGGTGTCTCGCACAAGAACAGTGGCGGAGGGTCTGGATATTGTTATTGTGGTTAGCTGCTACTGCATGCCTCTTTGCCTGGAAATTTTATCAATACAGAAATAGAGCAACTTTTCAAGTCATGAGCTACTGCTTACCAGTAGCCAAAGGTGCTGCAGAGACTCTGAAGCTGAACATGGCTCTCATCCTCTTACCAGTGTGTCGAAACACCTTGACATGGCTTCGATCCACAAGAGCCAGGTCATTTGTCCCCTTTGATGACAACATTAATTTCCACAAGGTAAGAGGGGAATCCAGTATACCACCATTCTGAATTTCTGATGACTTAACTAGCAATATTTTATACCCAACTTGAGTTTTCTTTTCCAGTAAGTTCGTTGACATTTTAGTTATTATTCTCTTTTTTTCGTTTATATATTTATTTACAGATGATTGCATTTGCCATAGCTATTGGAGTCGTTGTTCATGCAGGCAATCATCTGGCGTGTGACTTCCCACTTCTCATAAACTCATCTCCAGAAAAATTTAAACTGATATCGTCAGATTTCCATAATAGAAAGCCCACATATACGTCACTTTTGACCGGCGTTGAAGGTCTCACTGGAATCTTAATGGTTGCTTTTATGGCCATCTCTTTTACACTAGCAACCCATCACTTCCGTAAAAATGCTCTCAGGCTTCCCGCACCTTTCAACAGATTAACCGGCTTCAATGCTTTCTGGTATTCGCACCACCTTCTCGGTCTTGTCTACGTTCTGCTCTTCATCCATGGATCTTGCTTATACTTGACCCACAAGTGGTATCAGAAAACGGTATGAACTTACAAATATTCTACACAAGCGTGGCAAAACTCATTAAGTAATTTTCATCTCAAGTACAAGCCTAAACAACTGAGTACTTTCTTAATTTCAGACATGGATGTACATCTCTGCTCCATTGTTACTTTACACGGCAGAGCGTACACTACGCACTTGTAGGTCAAAGCATTATTCAGTGAAAATAATAAAGGTAACGATCCAATGCCATAATTTTTCTTCTTTTTCTTTAATTATTTTTTCTAGTACACCTATTTGTAATGGCAGACTGATAAAAGTTAAAACAGATAGAGCAGGAGAAAACAGAAATAATCATGATCACATTATTAACAATATATTGTAGCCTTGTAGGATTTTGGCCCCGGCTAGATTGTCTATTAAAGACGCAATTTCTTTTTCTTGAAAGTTCTTGACTTACAACTTTGCAGGTGTCGATACTACCAGGTAATGTCCTTAGCTTAATCATGTCAAAACCAAATGGATTTAAGTACAAAAGCGGACAGTACATATTTATGCAGTGCCCTAAAATCTCTCCATTTGAATGGTGAGTATGACTCTGGCTCTCGGATCTTGTTATTAATCAAAGTTAGGAACATCCGAACATCTGAAGTGTAAAAGCCAAAATAACCATCTTTGCCTTTTAGGCACCCATTTTCCATCACTTCAGCACCCGGAGATGACTACTTGAGTGTTCACATTCGCACAGTGGGAGACTGGACGCAAGAATTGAAGCAACTTTTCACAGAAAAAGACAAAATTCCTCCTGTTACTGGTCGAGCCAAGTTTGGTCAACTTGTACAAATGGATCAAAGAGGGTAATCATAGAATAGATAAATTCTGAATTCATACATATTATGCCTGATTAATTATTCAGAACAGAATGTTGATGCGCAGACAACCGAGATTGTTTGTTGATGGTCCTTATGGGGCTCCAGCACAAGATTACCAGAATTATGATGTTCTGCTCCTCATAGGCTTAGGGATTGGAGCAACTCCTTTCATTAGCATTCTCAGAGATCTTCTCAATGGCACAAGAACGATTGAAGAACAGGTGGTAGTATTCATATCCTGGTCACTCTCCTAATTAAATTTATTGTTTCTTTCCATTCAGAGATTAATCTTGATAAGGTCAATGTAGGAGTCAAATACAGAAACAACTAAATCAGATGAAAGCTTCAATAGTTTTGCATCTTTAAACTTGACGCCAGGTGGAAATAAGAGATCACAACGGACTACAAATGCTTATTTCTATTGGGTAACCAGGGAACCTGGATCTTTCGAGTGGTTTAAAGGAGTAATGGACCAAGTTGCCGAGATGGATCTCAAGGTAATGCATAAAAATTTATTCACAAGCAACTAAAAGTATGAAAATTATTCATTAAAAAAAAAGTATGAGAATTAATCTAACATTATTATTGTAACCCATAAATTTAAAACAAATTACTATCGCAAATCAGCTCCATTATGATCTTTCTTTTCAATGATGTACCAAAAATTAGGGTCAAATTGAACTTCACAACTACCTTACTAGTGTCTACGAAGAGGGGGACGCAAGGTCGACCTTAATCACCATGGTCCAAGCTCTCAGCCATGCCAAACATGGCGTTGACATCCTATCAGGCACTCGAGTAAGATCTCCCGTACTTTATGCATTATATGTTGATCTTCTAAGTTTTAGATAGCACATGCACAACTTAAGGGGATTTTTCCTCCCTCTTGCAGGTAAGGACGCACTTCGCAAGGCCTAATTGGAAAGAAGTTTTCACCAAGATAGCCTCTAAACATCCGTACTCAACAATAGGTAAATTACTTGCTATAAATAAATGCAGAGTCATTTAACAATAAGTCGTAATAAGATTGTTAAGATTATAAGAATATTGGTTTGGATAAGTTAAAATAATCTTAAGATTATTTTACAATATTCCCAGAAATGTTACAATCTTGTGTTTGGTTTAACTTTGATATTACTGGGAATGTTTAATACTTTACAAATATCTCATTGACTTTTTATTCTCAACTAATAGTTTATCAAATATAAAAATTTTTCAAAACAATTCATGAGAAAAATACTATATCATAAAAAAATAATTATATCATAATTAAAAATTTTAAATAACTTTAATAGATTCATGAAAAAAATACTATTTCATAACACAATTTCCATAATTCTCAACATAATAAAATTGTCTAAAAGTCTCACTCAAAATATAACTGAAATAATTCTCAAAATAACACGAAAATGAAAACTCATATTAAACTTGGGTGAATCTATAATGGAAAGTTTGATTCTTGACATGGGATGCAATGAGTTATGAGCCGATAATATAATGACACGTGGAAGAGTTAGTTATGATGTGACTCCATACACAGTTTTGATTGGTTGAAAAAATAATTATTTTTTTATTATTTTTCAGCATTAAATTATATCAATGGCTATAATTATGCCACATCAACAATTACATCTCATGTTAAGAATCAAACTTTGCATCTTAGGCTAACCCATTAAACTTAGTGACCAAGACGAAAAGTGGCAAGGGTTTGTAAAGAAAACATTAATTAGGGAATATTAATTAGGGGTAATAAAGTCATTTTTTATGGGCAAAAATAATCTCATGTTATGGGATTAAACTAATCCCACCCCCGATGGTAGGATTAAATTGTGTCATTTCATGGGATTAAGGCATTTCCGGGACTAATTCTCTAATATGCGTACCAAACACGAGATTACTCTAGTCCAGAGCTCATAATCCTACGACTATTTTTTTAATCCGTCTATCAAACGCCTCCCAGAGTTTATTCAATTAAAGGAATGAAGAAGCAGGATAGGAACTAATCAAAAGTAGTGGTTGGTACAGAAACAAAGAAGATGCAATTAATCTAAAAATGGTTAAATAGTTATTTTGGTCCTCAAATTATTTTTTGTTTTATTTTGGTCGTCAAACTATGAGATTAGTTTTATTTTGGTACTCAAACTATTTTGTTCCGCTTTGATCCCCAAAATGTGATTTCATCTGATTTCTACTGTTATTTCTAACCTAAACGACTTAAATAGATTATGAGTAAACTCCCAAATTGGTCCCAGGATTATTGGGTCGCTGATAGATTGGTCCCTGATTTATGGAAATTGACAAATAGGTCCCCGAATTTTACTAACGTTAGTCAAATTGGTCTCTGAATCCGTTAACTGCTGACGTGGCACGTTAAGTGCCACGTCAGCAGTTGGAAAATTGAAAAAAAAAAACGCCAACTGTGCGTGCCACATCAGCATTAATAATAAAAAAAATATTTCATTCAAAATTCAAATAGGTCCCCGAGTTATATTTTTATCTCATTATTCTCAATTTCCCCTCTTTTTCATCATCTTCATTCATTTTAGTCCCAAATCCTCAAAATAAAATTGTAAAATGTCCCAAAACTCTTCCAAACATTCCAGTTTAGTCCTTAAAAGTATTAAAAACCCTAAACCCCAAACCTTAAACCCTAAATCCTAAAATCTTAAACCCCAAACCCTAAAACCTAAACCCTAAACCCTAAAACCCTAAAATCCTAAAATTGTAAAGTGTCTCAAAATTCTTCTAAACATTTCAATTTAGTCCTTCAACTTTAAAACCTCAAACCCTAGAACCCCAAACCCCAAACCCAAAACTAAAACCCCAAACCCTGAACCCTAAAATCCCAAATCCCAAACCCTAAAATCCCAAACCCCAAATCCTAAAACCTTAAACCCTAAATTGTAAAACCCCAAACCCCAAACCCTAAAATTCCAAACCCCAAATCCTAAAACCTTAAACCCTAAACTCTACAACCCCAAACCCTAAAATCCCATACCCTAAACTCTAAAACCCAAAACCCCAAACCCCAAATCCCAAACCCTAAAATCCCAAACCCTGAACCTTGAACCCCAAACCCTAAAACCTAAAACCCCAAACCTCAAACTCTAAAACCCCAAACCCTAAAATCCCATACCCTAAATTCTTGGTTTATTATCTATTCATTTAATTGGAGGACCAATTTGTCTAACATATTGAACTATTTTGATAAATTCGGGGACTGATTTGAATAATATTGTTGCACGTCACAATTGTTGAACTTTAATGTACAGTCACAATTCTGATGGTTTGGGGTTTTAGAGTTTAGGGTTTGTGTTTGGGGTTTGAGGTTTTAGAGTTTGGGGGTTTAGGGTTTAGGGTTTTAGAGTTTGGGGTATGGGATATTAGGATCTAGGTTTGGGGTTTGGGGTTTTAGGGTTCGGGGTTTGGAGTTTTAGAGTTTAGGATTTGGGGTTTGGGGTTTTAGGGTTTGGGGTTTGGAGTTCTAAGATTTGGGGTTTTAGAGTTTAAGGACTAAATTGAAATGTTTGGAAGAATTTTGGGACACTTTACAATTTTAGGATTTTAGGGTTTTAGGGTTTATGATTTTAGGGTTTAGGGTTTGGGGGTTTAAGGTTTGGGGTTTGGAATTTTAGGGTTTGGGGTTTTAGAATTTAAGGTTTTAGGATTAGGGGTTTGGGATTTTAGGATTTGGGGTTTGGGATTTTAGGTTTTAGGGTTTGAGGTTTTAGAGTTTTGGGTTTGGGATTTGGGGTTCTAGGGTTTGAGGTTTTAGAGTTTAAGGACTAATTTGAAATGTTTAGAAGAATTTTGGGACACTTTATAATTTTAGGATTTTAGGGTTGAGGGTTTAGGGTTTAGGGTTTGGGGTTTAGGATTTTAGGGTTTTTGGTTTAGGGTTTGGGGTTTGGGGTTTAGGTTTTAGGGTTTTTAATACTTTTAAGGACTAAACTGGAATGTTTGGAAGAGTTTTGGGACGCTTTACAATTTTATTTTGAAGATTTGGGACTAAAATAAATGAAGATGATGAAAAAGAGAGGAAATTGAGAATAATGAGATAAAAATATAACTCAGGGACCTATTTGAATTTTGAATGAAATATTTTTTTTATTATTAATGCTGATGTGGCACGCACAGTTGGCGTTTTTTTTTTTTCAATTTCCAACTGCTGACGTGGAACTTAACGTGCCATGTCAGCAATTAACAGATTCAGGGACCAATTTGACTAACGTTAGTAAAATTCGGGGACCTATTTGTCAATTTCCATAAATCAGGGACCAATCTGTCAGCGACCCAATAATCCAGGGACCAATTTGGGAGTTTACTCAATAGATTATTTCTCATTCATATGTGTCATAATAAGCAAGTTGACAAAGTAAAAAAAAATTCATTTTTAGTCACAAATAGGAGATAAATTTATGGTTGATTTTTCTTTTAAAGAAAGGAAATATTTATTTTATCTATTTGCCAAATCAGTTATTCTAAGTTTGAGGACTAAAATGAAATAAATTTATGGTTGATTTTTTATTTAAAGAGTGAAAATTTTTCTTTCTTTCTTTTTCAAATTATTTATTATAAGTTTGAGGACTAAAATGAAACAAATATGAAAGTTTGAGGACTAAAACAGAATAAATGCGAAACATTGAAGACCAAAACAAAACAAATCTGAATGTTTGACTTCTAAAACAAAACAAAAAATAGTTTAGGGACCAAAATGAAACTGGCCCCATAGTTTGAGGACCAAAACGGAACAAAAAATAATTTGATGAACAAATTGAAACCAACCCCATATTTGAAGACTAAACTGACTATTTAACAGTGGAGGACTAAAATAGAATAAATGTGAAAGCTTGAAGACCAAAATGAAACAAATGTGAAACTTTAAGAACTAAAACAGAAAAAAAAATAGTTGAAGGACCAAAATGAAACTGACCTAATAGTTTGAGGACCAAAACAAAATAAAAAATCATTTAAGAAACAAAATGAAACCAACCCAGTTTAAAGACTAAACTGACTATTTAACAGTTAGCAGTAACTACCGTACAAAGAATGTCACATGTTTCAAATTGCAAAAATCATAGTTAAAACGCATAAAAAGTAATAATCATAAACGTTTTAAAACATTTCGCCAGAAAAGAGGGCCATAATAAAACATCAATTGCCACTCATTAACAAGCAGACCATACCTCTAGCAAATAGTTAAATCTGTGTGCCTTAACGTCAATGGATTTTCATTACTTGATATTAAGTAAAAGTTTAACAAACAGATGATGCTTGAAACTTGCAGGGGTGTTCTATTGCGGGATGCCAGGGCTGGCAAAGGAGCTAAAGAGGCTATCAAACGAGCTGAGCCACAAAACAGCTACACGCTTTGACTTTCACAAGGAGTATTTCTGAAATTAGGAAATCTTTATCCAAACAACTTTTGTTTATTATTCTGTAATTACCAATTGAACGACTGAAAGAAAAAGAATTGAGAAACGTTTAGGTGATGCCGAAATGGTAGTGGGGCAACAAGGTGTAATTTTAGCATTTGCTAAACAAATACTGTACAATACAAAATCCAATAAACAAAGAAGACATATAAAGATTTCATTCTTTTCACCATTTAAGCATGTTATACAGTCTGCAAAGTCTCATTTTGTTAAGGTGTTAAATGCTAAAGAAATGCTACACAATAGAAAATGTGAAAATCCAATAAACATAAATATATGTATATTTCAGCCGAAACACCATTTAAGGATGTTCTACAGAATGTAAAATCACACTTTGTGATGGGGCATGCACAGTAAAAAAAAATGCACAATCTGACAAAAAATAATATGGTTTAGGAATTAAGAGGAAGTACCATTTAGTCAACTTGGTGGAGTCTCTATTCCTACATGGCTCCAATTAATTAAGATAATTAAATTAATTGAGTACCTTCAAGAGGAAGGCTTGAGAGTAAGTGTTTCATGCTCAACACCACTCCACTGTAACCACCCTCATAACTCATAAGCCACCTCACTTCTCACAAGGAGTGAAGTATTTTCGGTCTGAAACACCACAAGGGAGAAATCTCAATTTTCTCCAAGCTCTTTAGAATATACTTTGATTTACTCAAGTTTTAAGTTCTCTTATCTTACCCAGTTCTTACTTCGTTACTTAAAATACTTTACTTTTTCCTTGTTAAGAACTTCTCGGTGACTGTTTCATTATTTGTTACGATTCTATTGTTGTTTATTTTGATTCTGTTTTCTTGTTATTTTTCATTGTTTCTTTTCTTTTGCTCTGGACCTTCAAGTTCAAACCTACCCGTTCTCGGAACAACATCTCATTATAATTCATGAGATTTGGAACTGAATTGGCCTATCTTGAGTTAGTGATCTATATTAAAGTAGAAAAACTTTGGCCAATGAAAGTGAAAGAAAATACCAAATACGAGAAGACTACACCCCTCCTCTGAAGCAGTGACAGCAGAGGAACATTTTAGACTACTGTCTATTTTGCAGTGGAATATCTGTGATAAGAAAATAAGAAGTGGTAAAACTATGAAAATGTATGTTACAGTAACATAACTAGTCAGTAATCACAAGACTGATTGACCTAAGCACCCTACGTGTCAACTTGCCAAAGATCTCTACGTTGGGGAGAGAAGTGTTGAACCCCTGAACAGCTTGGAAACAAAAGGAAAGGTATTATTCCCCCAACACAGCAACTGTCTGTTCTAATGGGTCAAATCTGCGTTGATCCTTGACCCGTAATGCCTGAGAAGTGAGGACAGCATGGCCATGGATAAAGGAAAGTGGCAGCAAAATACTAGTAAAACGAAAAGGCTAAGAAACCTTAACATCAGCGAAGACTCAGGTAAATAAGTAGTATTGGGCCTATTGGGGAGTAGAGATTCAAGGTTCATAGACAAATCTACGCCACCAAAATTGGCCTGCCAAAAAGAAATTTTCAGAATCTATTCATTTAAAGACTAAAACCCCATTTTGGTCCTCCAGGGAACAATTCTCAGGTAGGTCCTCAACAGCTTCTCATTGCCATTTTGGGCTCTAATGATTAAACATCCATCCAAGAACCCCCTTTTGCTAATGAATTGTTAACATTGCCAATGGATCTAATGATAAGGCATGTTTCATTGTTTCATGCATGTGGCATCATTAAATTCCAACTAAACCAACTTTTTGCCATGGTGTTCGAACAGTGTGCTTAATTCACAAAAAAACATGTCATGCCTCTAGATCAATTCACAAAGTTAGGAGTTCACTAAAAGAGAGACTAGTTTGGATAGATTTTGAAACGGACAAAAAAGAGAATGAAAATCCGCTGGGGAACTTGAGCATTGGTTCGTATGTGAAGCACCAAAATCAGAGTTCTAGACATAATTTAAAGTTGGATATAAGCATCTTAATTGTTCGACAGTGATGGAAAACCACATAGATAGATCAGATACTATGTTCAATTTTGAATAAAGAATCTACTGGCACCATCAACCAAAACACAGTAAGAGACAACTCTTGATACAGCTACAAATGGTAACCATAGCAGTGCCAGAAACATAAGAACAAATGGAAAGCAAGGAAATGGTTCATGGTGGATCTGTATCATATTACATAGAAGAAGAGGAAAGATACAGCTAGGGAAAACCTTTTTCGAGCAAAGGTGAAGCTCCATTCTGCCATAAGGCTATGAATAAAATTCTCCAATACCATAGAAATGGCTTTCCAGAGTATATATATGACAGCTCACTAACACAAAACTATATCTATATGCCACCTCGATAATAGAAAGCTATATTATTTATATTATTTCTTATTTCATTCTCCATTAGATAACTGAATGCCAACTACCTCCAAGCACGTGAAATAGTAACTGGTCCAATTAGGTGCCTTCCTTTCTAGCCATGTGACTCCCATTCATTTTCTTCATTATTTCTAGCTATTAGAGTTGTAAACTGTAGGTCCATAACAATTCTGTTCTTAAGCCCTTAAAGACCTTCCCATTTTAACAAGCCATAGTGAGTAAATGGCAACTTCACACATCTAAAAACTGGAGTAAAGAAAATTTGGTTTCAGGAACACCATCTAATAATAATGGAGTTAGTGACATTTTTCCAGTGTAAATTGAAAATTTCCATGAAACTGAAATCTTACTAGTCAATAGCTGTAATTGAAGAATCATTCATATGTCAAAGGTACAGCGCTACGTTTGAAGCAGATAATAAAATAAAGATCAGATCAACAATTATCTTTCCGCTGCTTGAGAAATTTTTAAGTCCAATGTCCAACATGTAACCTCAGTGAATAACCAAAAACTACACCAGCAACAAAGAAAATTTCACAGAGCTTTGAGACATATACGGCTTGTTTGCTCATAATTGTCAGTTGATGTTCTTAAAAACCAGATTTAAGGACTTTCATTACACTTTTAGCCACAAAAAATTCCAAAGGAACCACAGAATTATTATTTCAAAATTCAAAGCGCCGCTGCAAGGTAATTAGTAATTTACAAAAAGCTAAAGAAAGACATCATATTATTGAAATTTATTTCAAATTCAACCGCGTTTCCAACTGAAGTCATATATGAATTTAAATATATATATATCGTGATCATTTAAAAAGGCAAGCCTGTAAGAGTTATCTCCAACAAACTATGTGTAATATGTATTCCACTAGATCGCTCAATAAACAAATGTATTTCATACTTAATGAAGACGAAATTGAGACCTCTAAGGCAATCGCCAGTTTTCTAACTACTAACTATTCAAACTACGATTTACCATGACGCGGAGACCTCAGCAGTTAATTTACACGATCTACTTTAACGGAGATAACCGATTGTCCTTTTAATCTCAGAAATATTATGACGGATTTTATGGTAAGCTTAATAAGAACAATTGCAATGACCAAATAAGAGAGGATCAGATCCAATGAAAGCTAAGAAGCAAAGAGAGAAAGTGAGAGGAAGAGAAACATGCCTGGGAATAGGAGTTCTAGGAGCGAAAACAGCGGCGAATAGAAGTTACGAAAGCAGAAGAAAGTCCTACACTATCTCTTGCTCCTTCTCCGCCATTCAAAATCAAGCTCTCCAACGGTAAGGACAGCGAAGAAGACGAATCCGATCGATTTGCGGTCATCAGAAAGCGTACGAATGAGGCTTGGATGATTTCAGAGGTTTTTGACAGGAACGATGGAAGAGGAGCCTCCATTGTATTGTGCTTTATATATGGGGTTCATTTTCCTGCGCGCGCGCAGGACGTGTGCAATATAAAAGAGAAAATAAATTTAAAAAAAACGAGGGTTTCTTAGTTCTAGGGTTTCGCTGTTAATATTTAGATGCATTTTTTTAGAAAAAAAAAATTTAAAAGTTCAAAATATTTTCTTCCTCAAAGTCATATGGATTTTTTTTTTTTGCTGACGATTATTATTATTATTATTAATTTATTATAAAAACCAACTGAAACAATTAAAAATTATTTCTCTCCAGACACAGAAATTATCAAAATGAATTCAGTCTCTATCAATAAATTTTATTTTATAAACACGAACTCAGCCAATTATCATCCGAGAAGTACCTGTAGCACTTAATACTAGGTTCTCATTGTTGACCCAAAAAACAAACTAGGATTGTCATCGTAAACTAAAAGGCTAAAGCAGTTGTTAATTGTTATCTTATCTTTTGGAATGGTTGGGCCCAAGGAACAAGAGCAACTGCATCTCTTAGCTCTCTGTTTATCCCGCTAAAAATCATCAAATGACCAAAAAAGTGTGGCAGACATATGAGAATTCTGTAATTGTGAATAATTAATATTGTTGCACTCGGGCTTATTTTCATGTGAATATAACAGTAGACTATTCATGTGAATATATATATATTTTTTTTTGGGTCTAATCATGGCTACCCATGACAGAGATACAAGGGAGTAGGGGTGTTCGTCGGGCGGTTTGAAAGGATTTTTCAAACCAAACCAATGATTAAATTTCATTCATCAAACCAAACCAAACCAAACCAATAAAAAGCGGTTTGGGCGGTTCGGTTTGAGCGGTTTGAAGGTAATTTATTGTTAATTTTGTCACTAATATACTAATAAAAAAATATACAGTTATTCTCATAACTTACTAAAACACTAATAAGAAAATAAATATTATCCCTATATATAGTATAGAAGATTTTTTATAAATAATTAATTGAAATTAAAATTGTAGTTTACTAATATATATTTCTTCCTCTAACTTAATATCACAATAAGTTCTTCAAATATGGTATGTTTTATATTGTATAAACTAACACAATTTTATATAATAGTAAGATGTATAATCACTCATGGCGCATTATAATATGTTATATATAATGTAATAATATTCTCATTCTGTTATAAACAACAAAATGGTTTTCTACTTTTTTAGCAAAAATCATTAGTATATAACAACTTTTAACTTACAAATATATATATATATATTTATATGAAGGTGCAAATATTTTCAAACATGTAAATATATTTTCAATGTTGAATATTGTATGTATGAGTAATAGAGTATGACAAGGCAAAAAAAAAAATAAAGTATGAGTTACCTAATGAGAATATGAGGTATGTGTATATATATAAGTAAATAAGAGTTTTAGCGGTTTGGCGGTTTGGTTCGGTTTGTGTGACGTTCAAACCAAACCAAACTGCTCATCTATCGGTTTGGTTCGGTTTCACCTTCGGTTCGGTTCGGTTTGGTTTGGTTCGGTCGATCGGTTTGGTTCGGTTTTGAACACCCCTACAAGGGAGGGGAAGGAGCTCTACAAGGGAAACAGCAAATCTCAAATACACGGCACTTAAGCTCCGAGAACCTTAACGCCACTACAAGGACGCCCTAAAGCCCGGCAACACACCGGGAGGAGGCACCTCCGGCGAACATGACAGGAACAACCAAAAACAGAAAAGGCAACCCACCTTTTAGATCTAGCCTAAAAACTAAAAGATTTACAACCCAGTTCAACATAAATACAACATTTACATAAAAGATGACTAGAAAACTCAAGGCAACACACCTTGTCATCCTCTTTGAGGAAGTTTCAAGCCATCTCCTCTTTGATAAGCTTAAGTTGCAACTCCATATCTGTCTTCCTCTTCTCGTGAGGAAGTTTCAACGCCATCTATGCTCTGATTAACCCAAGTTGCAGATCCATATTTGATGAAGAAGGGAGTAAATCTTAGACAAAAATCTCACTCTCACTGTAGAGAGGAGAATACCTTCATATAAAGAAGGAAGCAAAACTCTTACTAAGAAGAGGAGAAGAACAAGAAAGAAAAAAATAGAGGAGAAAGGAGGGGTTGCCGGCGGCAACCCCTCCCAAACTTTGCAATGAGGGAGGAAACCCTATAGAGAAGCTAGAGAAAGTCGCTCGAGAGAAAAGAATTTATTGAAGGAGTAATATATTCAGAAATCTTAATTTAACTCCGTTAGATAATTTAACAATAGACTATTCATTTGAATATATCTTTTGATACATTTTAGTGTTATTTAGTTTCGTTTGTCAATCATTTTAATTGGATAGAGAAAGAAATTGTCAAACATAATTTATAATTCATATTCTACTATATTTGGACTTAAAATGTATTAAAACTACTAACCCATTTGCTGGCTGAATTTTATGCTTGATTTTAATTCTATATTAATAATTAAAAAATAATAGGAACCAAAATAGAATTTTGGATTAACATTAGACACTAAAATAGGTTTTTGACCAATTGATTATATAGAGAAATATAACTAAATTCAATAGTTTAGAATCAAAATGAAACATTTTGTCAATATTTAAGACTAATTTAAAAATTTTGAAACATAAAAAACCAAAATAAACATTAAAATGTACATTTAAGATCAAAATATCCCTTTGAAGGATAAAGAAAGTAGTATTACATTGAATAAATTATCTATGTGATTCAAGATAAGTTAAAAGAAATGAAAGAAGTAAGAGGAGTCACATTATGTGGGCTTTTTTTTTTTTTTTGGTTACTAAGGTATNTGTGGGCTTTTTTTTTTTTTTTGTTACTAAGGTATCCCTAGCTTGATGGACTAAGGACTAATTTTTTGCGGATCTGAGCTCCATTTAAGGGTTTGCCGCTGGCCAATTAGTTGCTGCATACACAAAGCGGAGATCGAACCCCCAACACTTACTGAATCGACCTAGTGAGCTAACCATTAGGTCAACCAAACTTCGTTGATTACGTGGGCTTTTTAGTAGTTTAGTGAGGGTAGAAATGATGGATCTGCAAATTACAGTTTGAGCATCTTCTCCGAATATTTTGTGTGTTTAGATAGTCCACTTGCCTCATCCGACGAATTTAACCCTTGTTCACCTTTATATCTACCCCCTCACACTCCTCTTCTTCTCCAACTTCCATCTTTCTTTCATTCATCTCTTCCAATCCTCAATCACACAATGAACTTGTTGTATCATTCTGATTCCTCTCTTCAACTTCTACCTTTCCCTTCCCTCACCCTCACTTCTTTCATCCCTCTCACTAATGTCTGGACCTGCCTCGCCCTCCTCGCCGGCACCGCCGTCCTCACCTTCTGGAAGATTCGAGCCGCCGCCGCCGCCGCTCCCAAATCTCAAACTCCGCCGACATCGCCGCCGCCTTCCGATAATCCCAATGTCGTCGGCGAAGCGCCTCAGCGATCATTTACAGCGGAGGTTGAGGGAGTGAAGAAGAAGGGCAAATTCACTGCTTACTATTACAATATTTGTGAGGATATTCATAGTGACAGGCAGAGAGAATGCGAGAGTGATGAATCGCCATTGTTATTAATGTGTTCATCGGAATCAGAGTGGTGGGAAAATTGGGACAAGTTTTTGAAGATGAGAATGGAGAGTCCCCGTTGGTATGCTCACCTCGACTTAACGGAGCTTAACGGCAACGTCGTTCGCTTATGGGATTCTCCTTCTAATTCTATTCCATTTCCTTCCTCTGCCTCCTCCCTCCTCCGTTAGCTACTTTCACTCTATATCCATCCTCATTTTCAAATATTAATTACAAAATCACTATGTACCTGTATATATATATATAATATATAAAATTATAATTATAATTGTCTCTTGCTCATTCTCCCATAGTATTAGTATTAACAGAAAATTGTTGAACTAATGTGTAGCATTTGTGTTGCTCTAAAGAAATTAAAGGCATTAATCAATTGCGGAATTGCCAGCTTCATTGTGAATGAATTCTTATCAGTTGAATTAATTATTATACACAAGAAGCCAAGACTAAGATAATAATCTTAAATTACTACAATTTCAAAGGCTCCAACGTTGACTGTTTATGGAACAATTAGATTCTAACTTGGCGTTTGTTGTAAACGGGATCGATAATTGGTATAATTCTCACTCATTTTAGAATATGCCTATCTCCAATAATTACTCTTCCCTATTTTTTATATTGTTTAGAATTTTTTTAACATGTGCCTTAAGGGCACATTTTAAAGTTTATTTTGATCGGTTAATAGAGCGTCTTATATTTTGAATCTACGAAAATTCATTTAAAAGATAATTTTTAATATTTGAAAACTCACCTGACCAATCAAAAGAAACCTTAACATGTGCCCTTAGGACACATGTTAGAAGCACAGGTCCCTATTGTTTATATAATACGGTACACACCAATCAAAGGGTCAAATTGTCAAATGAATTTATCATCCTAGATTGTGATATTTATATCTATAAATAGCTGTCATGAGTTTGGTGATTGGTCAGTTACACAAACGCTATTTTTGTTCTAGTTCAATGCTATTGCTATGTATACCCCTCTTGAAAGGAATATATATATATATATATAGAGAAGTATAGAACCATGTGCAAAACGAACCATTTTATCAAATCATAATATGACAAAATCATAGAATTCATAACAACTTTTTCTACAAACGGTACTAGCTCGTAATTAATCATCCACACATTATTCAAAAAAGATAAAATATATATATATATATGAATTTATATGACTTAATATATATATATACATATATACAATCTATTCTCCCTACTCATTTTTCTTGAAATTCTTGCTGTGTTTTCTGCTTCGAGTCTCTCTCTTGAATATGTTAATTAATTATCCGGTCCAAGAAAAAAAACCGATATATTCGGCGGAGATTCTTGGGTACTCGAGACTCGAGAGCTCTTTTTAAACTATAACAAATATATATATATATATATATATAATTAGAATAAACTAATATGCAAGTAAGTTGTATCAGATATTTTTGAGATCGCTAATGACGTCTGCGTTTGATTCGAGACAAGCAGACTCATTTTTAATGATAGCCCTAATTAATTAATTAATCTTCAATACTATAAAGTATTTCCGGTTATTCTCAGCTTAATTAACACAGAAAGCACCTCTACTAAATGGTTAGGCCCTTTGTGTGATTAGGTTCATCATGGCTCAACTCAAAGCTAGGAATGCTAAATGGATGGGTAATCGAATGTACTTTTGTTTACTATCTTTAACTCCATCTGTACAACATATTCTATACCTGCATTTTATTTGAATTTGAAAAAAGTTATAGTTTTAAGTATTCGCATCTGATACCTATTTGAAATTGTATTAGATATTGAGTATTTTCTACTTAATACTTTTACTCAATATTTGATTTTTAATATGTAATAATATATAAGCATGGATGTTTTATTTAATTTAAATAATATATTATTCGAGCATCAAATGACGAATATTGATAGAACATGGCTCAATAGACCTAATTGGTAGAACGTACGACCAAACATGCATAAAGGGCCCAAGAGCCATTGCACGAGCCAAGAGCTTGGCAGGGGACTAACGGTCAGAAATCCAGGAGCTTGAACACGTCAGCATAAGAGACTGTTGGGACCACAGGTAGTGGGAATGCACAAGCACCAAGGGTCTCATCCTACATAACAAAACTACAAAGCAATAATGGCCTAGGTAACAAACCTACAAAAACTACGCCGTCCAAGTTCTATAAATAGAGGGCTTACCCAGATAATAAACTAACTAATGATGATCTGATACCGTTAC
Organism: Chamaecrista fasciculata; assembly: GCA_003254925.1. NCBI lineage: Eukaryota > Viridiplantae > Streptophyta > Magnoliopsida > Fabales > Fabaceae > Chamaecrista > Chamaecrista fasciculata. Next base: position 285,043 of record QANZ01021509.1, on the reverse strand, counting down.
TTTGCTAAAATACTTACTTGAGCTTCGGAGGCTCTTCTGGAGACTAAACTCCCCATTGGAGTTCCTTGTGCCCGCTTGAGAACACCACGACTAATAAGGTGGAAACATCATCAAATATAATTTGTTCATTCATATTAGACAAATTAATTTGATGGTAATATTCAAATTCGCTTAATATTTAATAGATAGTTATACATTATTATTTATATCTTATTTGACCTATATATATTGAACATTGATTTTTTTTTTTCACAGAGAAATATCATTGAGTATCAAAAATATCAAAAGTCATTATCACCCCTAACCAACACTTATTAGGCTACTTTTGTAATTCCAAGTGGGTTCAAGGGATCATCACTGCGATGTAACATTTTTTTTTGTGGCATGATGATGTAACATTTTCATGTATGTTTTACGCACCAATTTATTATGACTCACTACTTAGGTCCACTTATACCAAGGCACATAATAAGAATATTCCTGGTTGGTGTTGGCTAAACTAGTATGATTGCTAATCGATGACTGACTGCTTCCTTAACAACCATGAGTCCATGAGGTCTTAAAACTGAACTATGTCCTACTTTCACAACATAATTTAATCCTATATCCACATTCTCTGTATTAAAATTTGTAAGCAAAACACCACCCAAATTGTTAACAATTGCGTCTTGGACTTGGGTACCACTGCTTTTAGCCAGCACGAGTGCTAATCCTCAAATCCAATTAATCTTATCCGCCATTTCCATCTCTTCCTACCAATAGGAGTTGACACCTTGCTAGCTAGTTTTATTTGGATATCATTTTCTTTTCTTTGTCTTTATTACTATTCATTTGGTCTTCTCCAGCGCGCTGGGAATTAAGGGATCGAAATGTATAATAGTATTCATTTAAATCTCTGAAGTATGAGTGCAGATTAGATTGTTAAAAAGGTTGTTTTTGGTGTCAATACTTTTTTTTCAACCCTAAAACAAATTTTAATGAAGCAAAAAATAAAAGATGAGGTTAAAAGTTAAAAATTAAGGGTATAGATACATTTTATCGGAAATCTTAATATATCCATGTGATCAAAATCCAAAGGACAATTCAATAGTAATTAATACTAATACTACAACTTATATACCGTGAAATATTTAAATTGGTCTTATATCTTTGTCTTTAATCTATTATCTTTCAAAATGTTGAAATTGATTTTATGTATTTTATGTAATGATTCACTTTCCAAAATTATTAATCTATCTCATTTTAAGTTCGAGTGTGACGATTATAGAATTACAAGTTTCTTTTGATGAATACTTCTCTAACCAAGTTGTCAGCAAATAAACTCAATTCGAGTCCAAAATATTAGTCACTCGTTTTACAATCAAACGGGCGAAGTTGAAATGTATGTGATGAGTTCAAAGCCACGAGTCACTTTTAGCGAGTCTTTCTTCTGTTCAGTGGAGATGGCTAACAAATAAAGTCAAATCAAATATGAAATTGGATTTGGAACCAAAAAGTGAAAAATTGGTTTGAAACCCACTTTCGATTTCAATTTAACCTTATTTGCTAATGTTTCTAACTGGACAAAAAAAGACCAGCTAAGGGTAATTTTGTAATTTCAAACTCGTCATATTTGAACTTGAAAATGAGATAGATATGACCATATTTATAATTTAGTAATTTTGAATCAAAGTGACCACTTGTAAAAATATATAGGACCAATTTAAACATGGTAAAAGATAAAAGATATGTTTGTTAATTAATTATTTTGCCATCTCTCTTTGCCACATAAATATCATACTAAAGTATAAATATGGCATGGCTGATGGCTCCATTGGTGAAAGCCCGAGCTATGTAATCCAAGGTCGGCCTTTTTACCCTGTTTTGACCCATTCAAGCTTATAGCCTAAATTAGATTAAACCAAAACCTGATTTATTAGATTGACCAAGCAAAAAACAGATTAACCGGATTTAGAGACAATGTGGAAGCAAAAGCGAAGAAGTGTGAAAGTGAAATGGTGCGGGTCCATTCCTTTTGCATTACCATCCTCCTTGGGTTTGTCTGTCTTCATCTGAACCACACATTTCCATAGTAAGTCTCCCTCCTCCAAACCTATAAATGATCTCTTCCTCCCAACCCATTTTCTTCATTCTTAAGTCATTGCAGTTTTTCTCTGATCTAATAACAAGTATTTGATTAGAGAAGTAACTGCACTCACTCCAAGAATCAGTTTGTTTAAGAAAACAAAACAAAAAGGAATAAAATGGCAGGACGTAAAATGATGATCATTGCTGCTTTGTTGTTTGTGGCAGTGAGTGGAAGCATGGCAGCAAATGCCCCATCTAGGTCTCCAGCTTCAGCCCCATCAGTCTCAGAATCACCAAAATCATCACCCAAGGCAGAAGCTCCTTCAGCATCAACCCCTAAGGCAGAAGCTCCTGCAGCTTCAGCTCCTGAAAGCTCAATGAGTTCCCCAGTGACATCTCCATCTCCTTCATCAAGTGAAGACATCTCATCTCCTCCTGCTCCTGCTAGTGAGTCCACCGTGGCTGATGCTCCTACTTCCTCTGCTCCTTCCTCTTCCCCTGTTGCTTCTCCTACCGCTGCTCCCACCAGTGCTGCTCCTTCTCTTAACTCTTATCTTCTTTCCTCATTTGTCGCCACTGCAGCACTTGCAGCTACACTCTTTTAATTTCTGTCATTTGCTCTCTCTAATGTAGGTAGCCACATTCAGCTCCTACCATTTATATTCCAAGCTTCTTATTTTTATACATTAGTTCAATTTAATTAGTTTGGAACAAGCAGTTTCTGCTTTTACAATGGGGAGATCTTCTAAATGTAAACAAATTTTAGCAATCAATATCAAATGCATTTCTCAATAATTTCTTTTTGCTCTTTGATTTTGTATCGACTCAACAAATCAGACGTTAAATAAAAAAAATATGAATAAGTTGGTTCTTGAATATTAAAATCGTGAACAATTTGGTCCCTGGATTAATTAAAATAACGGTTATCATCCATCTCGTATTCTCTCTCTATATTACAATTGCGCTTATCCAATTTCGCCAAAATAGATTCTAGACAAAAAATATAATTTATCGTCCAATTTTTCTCGAATTGACACATCACCCCCTAATAAAAAAAAATAAAAATTGCAAAAATATCTAGTTGTTCCAAAATAGTCATTAACCATTATCTAAAATTAAATTTTTAAATAGGTTTATTGAATTTGATTTTTGAATTTGTATGGTTAATTTTTTAAATCAAGGAGATAGAAATTCTTTTTAACAATAAAAATAAATATTAATTAGTATTTAAATAAAAAATACATTATTATTAATATTATATAAAAATACTAAAGAAAATTAAAAGTAAGAGATTAGTTATAATAATTTATAAAAAAGAAAATGTTAAAAAAACTAGATAAAAAAATGATGTGATAGAGAGATTATTGTAGGTATAATAAATGAAGAGTAATAAAAAAGGACTAAAACGTCTTTTACATATATTTAAATATATATTAAATATAATTATAGATCATTATAGATATTTTATAAGGGTATATTAGTAATCGAGTAAAATTATAATCTAATTTTTAGATAATTTGTAAACAAACGAGACTATTTCATTTGATCAAGTTATATAACAATGATTAAAAGTAATTTTAAGAAATCTTTATAACAATTTAATATAAAATAATTCTAAATTTTTCACAATTTCACTACATTCAACATCAAAATTTAAAATGCTACTTAATTGGATTTGTTCTTCATAGATTGATTCCTCTACATTTGATTTCTCATGCATTTCTTTTAGAGTTAAAAGAAGAGAAAGAGAGAGAGAAAATATAAGTCCTATAAAATAATAAATATGTAAAATTCATACTTTCTTTTTTTTTCTCTAACTCTAAAAGAAATATAGAAAAGGAAAATATAGAGTATACAATTTTGTTCTTCACATATTTCAACATATTTCAACAATATAATCACACTTTAATTTTCTTTGTGACTCTATCACTTGTATGATATCTCTATAACATTATTATCATCACCAGGAACTTATGATTAATGTTTGGTTTGAGCGAGTGGAACATGTACATACTGGCATATTTCCTACTCCTCTTATGCATTCTAACTTTTTAAGTTGTTTTTAATCCAATATATATATATATAATCGAAGAATTTTAAATTTAGAAAAAGCAACTTCATCATCAGCAGGGCAGGAAAGCTTTTTAGAATTTCTATCTAAATGGGTCAGCTCAATGGATTCTGTTGCAACAAGAATAGCTTCATACCATTTTCTGGTTTTAAAGGGTTCTGGAATGAAATGTATTTTCAGCGGAAAAATTCTATCAGCAATTTGCCCGGGAGAGGCATTGCATTGACCATACTCAGACTCAATAACGGTAATGGGAATAGTAACACTTTTCTGAGTGTAAGGGGAAGTATGTGAAGGAGAGGACTGTGCAGCCAGAGGAGAGGCTTGCACAACAGAGGAGGACAGTTCAACTGATTTTTTTGGTGTTTTCAGCAAAGGAGAGGGAGGTAAATTTGCAACAGCTTGACTATAAGGACGAGACAGAGGAGAAAATCTATTCTGGGTGGAAAGGTTTACTAAAGCATAAGACATTTTAGGAGGAGGAGGAGATGGAGAAGGGGGTTTAGGAGAAGAAGAAGGAGATGGGGGATAGTTACCAGCAGCAAACTGTCTGCTGGGTGAGTTCTGAAGTAATTTCCCATAATTTTCTATGGGACGTTTGTCATTCTTTCTCAATTCCTGTTCTCTCTGGACACTCATTGGTTTGTTGTCTGAAGCTCTCATCTCTCTTTCCCTGTAAAAATTCTCTTGTTAAAAAATCTGGTAAAGCATTTTTAGAACCTTTAATGTGTTCAATGTCAAAATCAAAACATGCTAAAATTGCTTGCCATTTGGCGAAAATATGTTTTGAAACTAGATTTTGAACATCCTTTTGTAAAACATCTTTTGCAGCTTTGCAATCAACTCGTAGCAAAAATTTCTTATTAAAAACATCTTCCTGAAACTTTGTAATACATAAAACAATAGCAAGAATTTCCTTTTTAATAGTACTGTATTTAGATTGGGCCTCATTCCAAGTACCAGAATGGTATCTAACAATTTGTTCCTTTTGTGGAACTTTTTGCTTTAAAATTCTGCCGTATCCTATATCTGAAGCATCCGTCTCTATAATCATAAAGGCCTCTGGGTCAGGAATTCCTAGACATGGGAGTGACTTTACAACTTGCTTAAGGTTTCTAACTACTTGAGTCATCTCAGTGGACCATTCGGGGGGATTCTTACGAAGCCTACTGAATAAAGGTTTACAAATTATTCTAAGATTGGGAATAAATTCAGAGACATAGTTTAAACATCCTAAGAATCTCTGTAATTGATTTTTATCTATTATCTTATCCGGGAACTTATCAGAAAACTCTATAGATCTATTGATGGGCTGGATGGTTCCTTGATATATCTCAAAACCTAGAAATCTAATCTTAGTCAAAAATAATTTCATTTTCTTAGCAGAAACAACTAATCCACTTTCTTTTACAATGTTATAAAACTGATCTAAATGCTTAAAATGTTGTTCTATAAAATTAGAAAATACTAACACATCATCGATGTACACAATAATGAAAGCAGAGAAAGGATTAAAAATATCATTCATTATATGCTGAAATTCAGAAGGGGCATTTTTTGAATCCAAATGGCATGACATTCCACTCATAATGACCAAAAGGAACAGTAAAAGCAGTCTTATACTTATCTTCCTCAACAATTTGAATTTGATAATAGTCTGACTTCATATCAAATTTTGAAAAAATAGAACCTTTCTGAATTCTAGTAATTAAATCTTTTTTATTTGGGAGTGGATATCTAATCCATCTAAGAACCTTGTTAAGGGGCTTATAATTTATTACCATTCTAGGGGCTCCACGTTCTCTTTCAGCCTGATTAAACACATAAAAAGCAGAACAACTCCAAGGTGATTTACTAGCTCTAATTAAACCTCTATCTAATAATTCTTGAATTTCCATTTTACAATACTCTAAAGTTTCTTGGTTCATTTGAATAGGACGAGCCTTACTCGGAATTTTCTTTTCATCAAAACCTTCTTCATAGGGTAAAGTTACTATATGTTTCTTTCTATCCCAAAAAGCATTAGGGTGTTCAGCACAAGTTTCTTTTTCAAACTTTCTAAGTAGATTACTAACACGATCAGCAATTATCGAGGTCTCTAATTGTTCTTCTATACGCTTATAATGTATCTCTCTATTAAGCAAATTAATATGTTTTTGTTTAGACTCTATACAAACATCTTTAAGCATTCTAATTTCTTTCATCCTAATTGTACTAACAAATTCAAAACAAATTTCTTTACCTGAGACTTTTGTTCTCAAACCTGTATGATCAACAGAAAATGGATAAATTAGAGCTAAAAAGGGAGTACCCAAAATTATAGGTTCAGAAATATTTTTTACTAAAACAAAAGGGGTTTTAAAACAAATTTTATCATTACAAATTTTAACAGAAGATATTTTATATTGAATATTTAAACGAGCATCATTAGCACCCGATAAACGTTTACTAGTTTTTTCATAATACTGGGTTGGGATTAAACCTTCCCTAATACAATTAGAATCAGCACCGGAATCAATTAAAGCAATAATATCTAAATGAAACTCATTTCTAATACTTAAATGTATTTTACATTTCCATTTTTGAACTGGTATTTTATTAATAATATGCAAATAACTATTTTCTAGATCTTCATTTATGTCAGACTCACCATCTACAACTACTTCTTTACCTTTAGTGTTAACAAATTGTAGACTTTGCAACTTTAAAACATCTAACTCTAAAGTATTATTCTTTTCTTCTAGCCAATTAATTTCTTGCTTTATATTCCTAATTTCTTCTTGTAAATCACTAACAGTTACATTAGGTTTTTCAACTCTAAATCTACCCATTAGTTCTTTAAAATTGTAAGGCTTTACTTCACTAGTTTCTATTCTATGCTCTTCATGATCGATTAAATCTTTTAATTTTGACACATATTCGGCTCTAATATCTTGGTCTTCTATCTTCTCTAAAACATCTATAAAAACTTGAAACTTATCTCTACTAATAACATTTACACGCTTTGTACAGGCAGAGCAATCACATAAACCAATACCCAAACAAGTGTTATTGTCATCATCAGAAAACACAGAAGAGGATTCTATAGCATTAATATCATTATCATCATCAACAGATTCATCAGAGGAAACATAATCTTCAACAAGCAAAAGACTTCTCAATCCTTCTTTATATTTATCATCTATGTCCAGCAAATCAATTTTCTTTAAAACTTTACAATTTTTTGCCATATGACCAAATCTTCCACATTTAAAGCAAGTAACATTTGCAGGAGAAGAAGAAAATTTTCTTTTGTCTTTTTTCTTTGTGAACTCAAACGGGCGTCTTCTAAAATTCTTATGCTTATAAAATTTCTTTTTTGGAAAATAATGCTTAATGGCTCTTTTCTTTTTATGACGAGAAGAAGGGGCCTGTAATTTCTCAAAACCATATTGTTGGCAAAAACTTCCTAATTCTCTTCTATTGTCACTAGTTTCCTTCCTAACCTTGGACTGCAATTTTAAATATTACAAATATTTAAACCTTCCATAGTTATAAAATTAATTAACTATTCAAAAGAGATTTGAGTGTAAGGAACAGTATTAGTATTGAGTTTTGTTTTAAGAGACTCTCTAACCCTTTCAGCAAATAATTTTGGTAATCCAGCAATAAAACGTTCTTTCCAAAAATCTTGAGCACAATCAGGTCTTAAAAATAATTTTGTTAAAATCATATCTTTATACCAACGAAAATCAGACATAGTAGGACAACGTAAATTCATCAATTGTTCAGAAACTCTTTCTTGAAAATTAACAGGGTCACCTACAAAATGTTTTGTAATTGCATAAATTAAAGTAGCAGTAATATCTTCAATAACACTATTTCCTTCTTGTTTAACAGAATGAAAAATCACAGCTTTATCATTATCTCCTAAATAATTATCCCACCATCCTTTTAATTGACCAGTAAATCCAGTGGTGATCATTGTAGCAACAGATTTATCCCTATTACCTTTTATTTTACAAGCAGAAGCATACATAGTCATATTTTGCAAAGTATCTAAAATTTGATGTTCACTTTGACCATCTATATTCCATTCAACAATTGAATCACCAGAATAACTACTTTCAAGATACAAACCTTTTTCTTCAAACTGAGTATCAGGGTAAGTAGGTCTAAGATAATAATTTCTAGTTCTAGCATATGAAGTACTTGGATTATTTCTACCAAACTTAATTTTATTTACAGCATTATCATCACTACTACTATCATATTGACTAAGCACATTTACACGATTTTTTGTATTTTTTAATTCTAATTTATTAAACCTTTTAACCAAATCAACTAATAAAGGATCACTTCTACCTAATTTTATTTGTTTACTATCTTCATCAGATAAAACAGAAAATTTATAACTAGGAACTTGCACAGAAGAAGATGCAACAGAATTAACATTTTTTAAAGCAGAAGGTTGAAGAGGGATAGGCTTATTTAAAACATTTTCTATTCTATCTACTTGTTGAGCAATAGTGTTTAAAACTAAATTAGAATAATTATTTTGTGACTCTATATTTTTAACATCC